>CALYLW010000018.1:3150941-3297294 GCA_944989445.1 Ampullaceana balthica
CTGTAGCTCACCATGAAGTGGGTTTAAGTTAAACACCTGCTGTAGCTCACCATGAAGTGGGTTTAAGTTAAAAGTTTGTTTACAAGTAGTCCTAGCAAGCTGACCTGAATCGTGAGGAGTTTAATTAAATGTATGGAAGAAAAACAAATACTGAAAGCGACGTGCACTTACGTTTGAACGCAAACATTTTTAGCATTATTTTATCGGTTTGTTCCGTGGGTTAGAAACGATATATTAACAACTTATAATGTTTTAGTCTAGCAAAAGAGCGTTTGCTAAACATCTATTGCCCGGGATACCTGCTGTGTGTTGGCTGTCTGACAGTGCGCAGATTTTACTGTCATCCTGAACAATCAGTGTCGGCCGTTAAAACACAACTATCAGCCTTTGTTTGTGAGATATCTTCACGACTTGGATAACCGTCAGTAATGGAACTGTTCATATTTTATTTGAAGTATGCGTAGAGTTATTTGAGCTTGTGTGACTAGAGTATTTTTTTTAAATTAATGGCTTAGAAGGTAAGACGACTATTTGGGACCGAGCGACTATATATTAATTAATATGTCATCTGAGCAGGAGTCGTAGCGAAACTAGGCGCATGTTAAAGACGGACGAATAATTTGGAGGCCAAACATTATATAGTTATGCTAGTATTGATGTTCTTAATCACAAGAAAAATGTATCTTCTTTTGAGTTTTCTTTTTTTTTAAATTATATACATAAATTTTAGAAATAAAAGTGTCAACCTTGATAAGATTTCAGTTTATCGTTAATCAAGAGCATAAAATGTTAAAAGAATGTCGTTTACATTATCAACATTAAGCGATAAAGTTTGCTTTTTTAGTTCTTTGTTATCTTAGAAAGTATCGAAAAATAACTTATGTGTAGTGTATGTATTTATTTTAGGGCTGTCATTGAATAATTTAAATTGAATCGTTAACTTTCGATTAAAGCCAAAAATTGAAATTTATGGTGTCATAAGTAACATTTATTAAACGTACTTGTCGTAATCGAAATAACACTGGAATGTCTTCTTTATATGACATCTTTTAACAAACAACGCAAACAGACAAGTGTATTGACATTATTTGGTTCAAGTGATGAGCGGATCTTATTGACAATATAACTAGCCAAGCTCAAGAATCGTTCACATAGCTTTAGATTGTCTAAGCTGAAGTTTATTATACTGTAGTGGATGTTTGGTTTGCAGGTGATATGTAAGCGAAGCGTCATAACCAAGTGTTAGAACCATGGTAGCAATTTTCCCTTTACGCAACGCGGCTGCGCAGATATATGTCCGACGCCACGCAGGAGATTAAAATCACCTCGCAGCATATTTTGTAAAATATTGCACAAAAAATGGACGTTGTGCAACTTTGCACACTAGTTTTTTTTATTAAACTTTGCACACGGACCAACGAAGTTTAGACGTATAAGGAACATTGCATGGTATGCATACGATTTCTCTCAATGGACACAATAACCTTTATCAACATTTTGAACAATCCCATCAGTCAAAAGTTTAAAACCAAAATGTTCGTGTAATCGTCCGGAAATTATATTTATCGACTGAAATATTTAAATCTTTGACTTCCAGTCAATTTATAAGTGGTGAGTCGATTAATCGTTTACAAAAAATAATCGTTAAAAACTTTTAACGATTAATCGAGAAATTAATCGTTAATTTCCGCAACCCTGATTTATGTATTTACCTCAAACCCGGAAAAGTTAGTCACCCTAGCAGTTGTCATTGTTGTCTTGGCCTTCTTAACCGTCTTTTTAAATGTCACCGCCTTCCTCGCTATACTACTGCCGAGAAGCCTCAACAGAACCGCCAAGACATCCTACATGACATCCTTGTTTGTGTGCTCGATTGCGGTCTCTGACACCATATTTGGGGCGCAAGTTATGCCCCTGTCAGTGGTGCCCATCATCCAGAACGGGGAATTGAAGGTCGGCTACATAAAGTGCAGTGCATACTTTGTCGTCATGAATATAGTGTGTTCAGTAAACGCCTGTCACATCTTGTGTGGCCGTTGACAAGTATGTCGCCGTGTGCAGGCCTCTGCAGTACAGGTTGATGAACAAATCTACAGCGCAGTGTATGATCTGCGCATCATGGCTCTTTGCGATCACAGTCACGTTCTTGTCGAAGATTAACGGCTTTGACAAGACTGGTTTGGATTGGCGGACAATATTAGAAGATAGCGGTGGTTGCTTTAACGTACTAAACATTAACGTATTGGTGTTCTATGTTATAATATCTTTCTATTTTCCAATAATCGTGATATATTTTCTGTACGCTTGAATATTTTCAGGAATCTAGAGTTTCAACTATCGTTCTCCGGAATATGAACTCCAGAATTCTCCGGCCTTTCCAAGAGGAAGGAAAAAATTGAACAGTTCAGTTGACGTCATCAACATCACCATTTTATCTGACGTCACGGCGGGATATGTCACAGAACCCAGTGTGAGACAATCCAAGTACACGCTCGGCAGCACTGATACAAACATCTCTAGGAACGATAAGACGAAAATCCCGTCTTATACAATGCTCTCCCCTCCACCGATACCCAAATACCTCGTCACATAGACAGATATATTAGGGCCATTCCGACCATTGGGTGCATCGTGACAGCCTTCACCGTCTGCTGGATGCCGACGTCGCTGTATCTCGTCATCATTCAGTTTATATGCTACGAGCAGCCGAAATCGTCCCTTTACTCTCTTTTTTGAATGTCTTTCCTCAACTCGACGATCAATCCATTTCTGTGTTGTGATATGAAACAGTTAGTGTGAAAGTGAGACATTTGACAGGTCTGTAAATTGATAGGAAAAAGGTAATGTTTGAAAAGGTTTACATGCATTAGTCTTACTTCCCTTCACTTTGAAATTCAGATGTTTTTCTTTCATTCTAAGCAATTTGTAAAAGGCGGTTTATAAATTGCAAAAAACGTGTTTATTTGATGTAAACACTACGTATTCGATAACAGGAGAGATTGTGCGAAATAAATAAAGGAACTAGTGAATAAATGTTATTTACTTAATAAATAACGTTATGGAGTTTGACTTTAGTAGTTAATAAATTTAAAGACACCCATTCTTAGCATTCCTTTAATTGTATGTTTTTAAATAATGTGTTCGGAACTGTGATAAAATGAAGATCATATTGTGTGCTGTAAATATTAACTTAAGTAAATGTTGGGTGACGATAAATGAAAAAAATTACTTATTATTACTTTTTGCTAAGGCTGATCATTTGTATTGTAAATTCAATTCGAGAAGACACATATTTAGTTTTCCTTCTGTCAATTATTAAATATAAATCACTAAAGTTTATCAAACGTTTGTTTTTGAAACCCAGTAAATAAATTGATTTTATATTTACTTATTGCAAGAAAATAAAAGGGAAGTGAACGAAATCTCATTTATTTTTTTTGTAACCAGCACTGCAATTTGTATAACTAAATTTCGTGATTTTATAAAATGTTGCAATCGCAAAACACAAAAAATATTTTAATATTTAAATTTTTATTACCCAATTAGATTATAACATATACTAATCTCATGGTAACTACTTGTTACCGTTTGGTGTTAAAAAATACAAAATGAGATACCAGGATGGAGCAGTCCAGTTGTGTTAATCAAACTACTTTCGTCAGTGATGGCCACGTGACCTCAGACCTTAACCTGCTCGTCGCCGCTGGGGTCTTTTTAACTGTCGTTACGACCTTCACCTTGTTGGCAAACATTGTAGTCGTCATTGGGGTCATCAAGTCTCTCACGGACAATGAAAATTCACGGAACGTCAACAAAATCACTCAAATGTTGATGTCCTCTATGGGAGTCACAGACGCACTATTTGGAGCGGTCATCATGCCACTTAGTATAGTCGAGATTCTTAACAACGGCCACTGGTACCTCGGCCACGTTTCTTGCTCGGTGCGTCTTTCTATCAATAACACACTGTCTGGCATCTCAATCTACCATATCTTCTTAATGGCATTGGACAAGTACGTTTCTATTTGTAGGCCGCTGCAGTACAGAACATTGAGCACCAACATAGTTTACGTCATCATCGGAGTCGCATGGATATTCCCAGCAGTTTTCATCAACATCCCGTTATCCATGCGTTGGGGGAAGATAGGTGTCGAAGAATCAGAAAGTTGCTACGAACAAGTTCGTCTTTGCTTGACAGCGGCAAGTCCTAGAGTTCTTCTGGGAATATTTTGTTTGGCATTTTACGTGCCGCTGTCATTGACTTACATGCTATACCTGATTGTTCTCTATGACATCTATCGGTTCAATCAAAGGAAGAAGCACTTTAAGAACGCATTGAAACCAGTTCCTTGTGATCATGAATCTATGATAAAAAATTTCTTTAAACGCCTGCCTAAAGCAAAATTTTCAGATGTGCTGACAGAAGTTAGACCAGTTTGCCAAGGCACCAATAAAGTTACCACTCCAGTCGTGCCCCAAGTGTCACTTGCCGTCAAGAGCTTGGGATCAAGGATAAGGAACCTTAAAGCCTTTAGAACAATTGGATTAATTGTGCTCTGTTTCAATCTATGCTGGTTTCCCACATCCATCTGTGTCATTTATTTTGCCCACCATCCCAATATCATGCCGCTTTGGGTGGTCATGCTGTTGAATTGGTCATGTTATCTGAATGCTACATTAAATCCCATACTTTACTGTAGCAGCCGGACAGTCAGGCGGTCAGTCAAAGCTCTGATATGGAGAAGTTAGTCTATGGAAGAGCTTTCGCGTAATTGCAAAATAATTCTCGAAGGCGATATTAGGAGTTATTTTATATTACATGGGCTGAAATATCTGGTTTAACTTTGCGCAAGTAAGTTTTCAACAATGGGCTATTTGTGGGGATAACAATTTTTCTAATTTAATAATTCGTCCTGCCTTTAATGATATAAAGTATAGATATGATGTCACGTCAGTAAATGGTGTTCTTGATGGCCATCTACATTCCTGCGTGTGATGGTATTATGTGTTATGAAGAAGAGTGCCTAGCAGATCCACGGACAGGAAAACGCTATAATGGGAAGTGGTTCCCGCGTTTTGGGTTGAGAGTTCGCACTGGATACAGACCTGTCATAAATATTGCATGTTATTACGTCATTCTCGACGTTTTCAATCAATCATTTTTAGTACTATTTCATTCTCCCTAAAGTGTATGTGAAATAAAATCGAATAAAGTGACATAAATATTATTAACTAGGTTGTGCTGCGGCGCCGTGGTGCCTGCGGAGCCTGCTTTTTTTAGGGCGCCCATGGCGCCCAACTTTTTCAAAAGCCCAACTAACTTGCCCTTGTATGATAAATACGAAATATTAAACTTCCTGAAATGTACACAAAGTATTTTATAATAGGGACTGGAGGGTGCCTACGGCGCCCACTTTTGTTGTCAAAAGCTCAAGTAACTTATCCTTGTTTGATAAATACGAAATATTAAACTTCCTGAAATGTAAACAAATTATTTTATTATTAACAATCCTCAAGTCCTTCTTTTACATCGTTCCCTTTTCCAAAATTCAAATATAAGCTAAAACAATGACGCAATACAATATCTTTTCACGGCGAGAAATTTTAGAAAGCAGCGCCCTAAATTACTGCACCAAAAAATAACTCTTTCTGAGCGTCCCCGTGAAATTGTTCAATTATATTAATAATAGTGTGGAGTGTGTTTAATGCTAATCTGGAAACCAAAATGTTTATGATTTTTTAGTCTACATTTTAAATTTTAAAAAAAAACAGAGTGATGTTTCTTAGCGTTAGGCCAAAGTGAGTCAGTCATACATAATTGAGGGTATATATATATATATATATATATATATATATATATATATATATATATATATATATATATATATGATAATACATGACGATAATTTTCTAAATTTCTGATTGCTGTTTTTGCAGGTAGATCTCAAAGCATGTAAGTTGTTTAGAAGCTCAACCATTAGTACAAAATTGATCTTCATGATAATGAAACACTTTTAAAATAAAGTTTATTTGAAATTGTGTCAAGCTTTTGCACTTTTATTTCCCTTATTCTTTGATACCGTACTTTTATTAAATTTAATACAATTTTTTAAGTGTTGAATCAGGGGAGAAATTTTTTACACTGCTAAAATGTAATATTATATGTAAATACTATACTGTACAGAGAGCAACACAAAGTAATTAGTACAATTTTGGTGAAATCGTTAGATTCACTTTTTTAGGGTAAAGAGTGTCACTTGTATGTTCTTCAATTAATAAAATGTTCATATGACTTGATCTCTTTTGTATTGTATATTCTTAACAGTGCACACACTTTTAACATTTAACAATAAATGCATTTAGGTTTCTTATTGTTTGTTTTACAGTTTCTATCTTAGAACACTTTACCCCACCTTGAACTAACGCAACGGTTCTAATTTTGCATTCGTCTTATCTTATCTGTTACAAACGCTCCTTCTATACAGAAGATTATTGCGTCCTAAGCTTATCTATGGTTTGTGTCTAGTCCTGCATTCTTATTAGAGTTTTAAATGTTGATAAAGTGTTAGTTGTCCTGGTATCTTGAGGCAAGCCATTGCACGCACGATTTCCGGGCGGGAAGAACGAGACTTTGTATCTGTTTGTTCTTGCATGCGGAATAAGAAATGTCTCAAACTAACACGTTGCAAGTATTTTAAAAAGATTTAACTTCCATTAAATTTCAAAAATGTTCTTTCACTCAGTAGCTTGAAAGTCAAATCAGCCATCAAATTCTTCCAGCTTCTCTGGATCTGTCAATACCTATAAACAAGCAACAGACCTCGAATTCCTCATCTAGTTTTCATAGGAAAAGCGAGTTTTCTGGACGGATTTCCCGCAATATAAGAGCTATTCACACACTCGGTGCTATTATCATCTCTTTCGGTGTTTGCTGGACGCCTGTCTGGGTATCCACTTCTCTTTATGTGTACTTTGACTTCACACTACAATTTTGTTACATTTTTCTGAAAGGTAAATTTTATTTCCGCACCAAATATTACAAATCCTTTTCTGTTGCATTTAATTAAATAGTTGAAGAAACGCTACGTAAAACATTTTCAAATACATACAGATTATGTAAATGTAAAGAAAAGCTGTGTTGAAATTAAACTTTTCATTCCTGTTTTTAATGGTTTTATGTTTTTATACTTTCTTGAAATTGTAAGATAATTAAAAAAAACTTTAATTATGAGATGAACTTAGGCAACTCGGGATTCTTATGTTTCAAAGAATAAACTTAAACAAACTTTTTTGGAAACTGATTTATTTACTAGAAATTTAAAACATGTATCCAATATTAATGAGTAGTATACTATCCTCCTTATTTTGTTACACATACAAATGAAAAAAACAAAAAAACATATTATAAAAACTCGAATTAGTATTTAAACGCAATTTTCAACAAAGAATTTCCGATTTTCTTATTCAGGGGAAATCATTCCAGATTATATTAAAAGTAATTTCAAATCATTAATTCTGAAACTAAACAAAACAATTGCTATCTACAAATGGCTGCTCAAGTTACGGGAGTCGAACGAAAGGATATATTTATTAGCTATCGTTTGATGTTTGTTTCAACCCGATAGATGTTATGGTTGGCGTGAAATTGACAAAAATACTGATATTTTTCGTGTTTTTGTTTTGTGTGGATTTTCAATCAAACTCAGTAAATCTTTTCGTAATTTGTTTTAGCCCGTGCACATCCTTGGAACCTCCTTGACATATGTGCAAAAGACCCAAACCCTCTATCTGGTATGACACAGGAGTAATTGCTTGTGCAAGCTCGAACAGACACAACAGAAATTGTAAATATATAAATGCAATTATTGTTAATTTCTGGGTAATTGTATGACTCACAAGGACAGGCTAAACTCAAACAAGTCAACCACCATCATAATAATCTATGTTTTTAATGTGTTACACTCTTTAACAAAGAAGTCCTTCTACACAAAACAATATTAATGCTCTCCTTGCTATCAACAACAAAAAGTCATTAGCGCTTATTTTCTCTATGACGTCATATCCCCTCATGCTACGTCACACGAAGAATTTGTCAATATAATGGCACCGCGAAACAGTATAACATTAGCATTCACAAAGATGGAAAACCCCATTAACTGTCATTTTAAATAACATTTAAAGTAATTTCAAATCAATAATTATGAAACTAAACAAAACAATTACTATCTACGAATTGCTGCTCAAATTACGTGAGTCGAACGAAAAGAGATTTTTATAAAAATTCCTTTTCCAACATTGTTCTAAATATTATTAGCTATCGTTTGGCGTTTGTTTCAACCCGATAGATTTTTTTGTTGGAGAGGAATTGACAAAATACTGATTTTTTAATTGATTTTTTAAATATTTTCCATGAAATCTTTTAAACCTTTTCAGTATATTTGTGGCCCCGTGCACATCCTTGTGACCTCTTTGCATATTTGCAAAATACCCGAACTGTTATAGTTCAGGAGAAGTTGCATGATCAAGCTCGAACAGACAGACAGACATTTCAAATTTATAAACGCAATTTTTCCCATGGGAAATTGCGTTAAAAAAGAAACAACAAAAGGCTAAGTAGTTAACATTCTAAATAAATTTGTTGTTTGTTTTATATCTTAAGCAATAAAATTAAATAGAATACATCGGTGAGATTTACTGAAGATTTTTTTCTTGAAATGTTCACACTACTATCATCTCGATTTACTTATTGTTTGTGCCTACAGACGTTTTTGAGATAACAAAGAAGAGACTTGATGGCACGCCTGACCGATCTATTCCCACAGTAAAGAACTGGGTTTAGGGCTGAGTTCAGAATGGACATCCAGTTCAGAAGAACACCAACCCAGATCTGAAAGATTTTGTAGTCGGCGAAGGTCAAGGCTACGGCCATGAGCCCAAGAGGCAGCCAGCACACCGTGAAGCAGACCAGGATCGCACCGATAGTTCTGTAGGCTCTCAAATTTAGATTAGTGTGCGCACGGTTTTCATTCATCTTCTTTATTGGCGCGACTGTTAATGTTGTGTTCTCAGTGGATCTGTTGGCACCTACTTCGACGACACTATTTGTGTAGTCATTCGGGTCTGTTACAGGTACTTTGAAAATTTCACGTGGCTTGGTTTGAGGAGACTTCGGTAAGTTTGAATCACCCAGTTTAACGTTACTCTTCCTAAGATTATATTTTCGACGTTTACTGAAATCACGAATTTCTCGAAGAACAAGGAAATAAAAATTATGAGTAGCAGCCAGCGGGAAAAAGAATGAAAGTGCGACGGAGACGATTAATATTATTTTGTTAATGATCAGCATACAAACGTTGCTGTCCTGAAGGGATCGAGCAAAATCTTGCTCTCCACTCTGGTGCCACCCGTTGATGGTAGGCATGAGAATGACGGCAACTGGCAACAACCAGGCAGCCACGATCATAAAGTAAGCCATCTTGTTGGTTAGAACTCTGTACTTCAGTGGTTTACATATAGCGATGTACCTGTCTATGGCCATGAACAAAATGTGAAATATTGAGACCGAAGATGCAAATTATTCAGGTCCAGGCGAAGCTCGCAGAGTCCTGACCCTAGATGCCACTTTCCGTAGATTGATTAACTCTGCTAGCCCCAGGGGCATCACCACAACGCCGACGAGACCATCTGAGAGGGCGAGTGACGTCATCATCATGATGGCGATGCCATTGTTTCGTGTGACGTCATTGCCGCTGATTTTACCAAATTTGACCACAGCTGCGAATACCACGATGTTTGCAGTAATGGTGAAGGCGTCAATGGCCGAGAGAATGACAGAGCATATGATGGGGATGTACGGGTTTGTGCTGAGTATAAAATATATTTCATTTATCTGTGCAGACAAAAAAGTTGATGTGTCGTTGTTTATTGTCAGAGATTCATTGATATCACTGTGGTGTGTCATTACTGTAAAATACAAGAACAATTAACGAAACGCGCTCTTTTAACATTTTTTTAAACCTATATAATGACTGACGTATTGATTGAAAAAAAGACATTGTAAGTCTTGAGAATTAAACGTGTCGTTCTATATCTCAAATTATGTTAAGAAGTTTTCATTCCATTGGTAATGTACTACATATGGGATGGCATCGAAAACCCTGGGCCTAATTCTTCTATTGGTCTTCCAATTCTATTGTCCTAGAAGCTTTTCCCCACCCCCCTCTAGAGTGAATTAATAGCAAGATACACCCCCGGCGTGACCTTATGAGTGGACCACCTGGGCATCTAGTTACACAGTCGCAGGTGCCGTCCACGAAATTTAACAAAGGATTGATTGGATTTTCTACTTCGACTCACTACAACCTTTGTGCCAACCCGGCTGAAATTAGAGTATATTGACCATAGACGGTCATTAGATATTAGAATCATCTGAGTCACCAACCAAATGGTGTCACCCTGACTGAATTTGTCCTCAGAGCTGACGTTCGCTGAGTTTTCTCGGCACTTATTTGCTAATCCATACCAGCAATCCAGGCTCTGAACAATACCTTTCACTTTTTGGGAGTGATGGGGACGAAATCGTCGCTTAAGATTTCCCAACTCTCTACGGCAGCTTCAATTTTCATCAACGACATCGCATTGGGTTACAAATTATTTAATTCATTTCAGGTTACTTCAATGAATTTTGAGCTCGTAAATTTAATTTTGTGTTCATATTAGAATCAGAGTTCATTCATAAAAACAGTAATTGTTTCTTGTTTTGCTACTATTACAATAACGTTACCTCAAATTTGAAATAAATTTTAAAAATTCTTTTAAAAACCATGGGTTTTAATTAAAAAAAGTGTATATATAAAGAAGTATAATTTATTTTAAATGTAAGCAATATGTAACATTTTTTACGCTCGATGGGACCAAAATCGTAATTCATTTAGTACAAAGCAACACTTTGGTTGCCATTAACGTGTCTTGAAATTTTAATTTTTACACATCTGTTATGACTGAAAATACAAAGAAACTTTTTTAATTGAATTAAAACTCGGCATGAAATTATGTGTTTTCCAAAGATTTAAAACAGTTCTATGAACTTATCTCCTGGCCAATCTACATACAATTTCATCACTTAAAATTCACAATGCAAAAATCACATTTGACGACACGAAGAGAAAATCGGTAGTAGAGCAGATTTGATTTCGTTAATTAATTTTGAACACTTGTTTGATCAGTTAGAGTGAGTTCCAATTGTAGTCTGAATCGAGATGTAGCACAAACAGCTGCAGGTACAAAAACAACAGAAGCAGCAGCAACAGCAAAAGAAGCAGCAGCAACGACGGCAGCCAAACAGAAAAAAACAACAACAGTAACAAAACCAGCAGCGACAGCAACAGAAGCAAGAACAATAGAAACAAAAAAAGCAATATCAATAACAGCAACACAATGATCACTTTTATTTGTCATGAAATTTGAAAAAGTTTTGGTTGGTACTAATTAATTACAATAAACATAATTTCCTTTATAAATCCTTTATATTAACTTGTGGTATCTGAGACCTTGTGGAAAAAACTTTGGGTCAAAATTTCAGATAAATCGAATGTACCGTAATTAAATTAATGAATTTTTAGATTATCTTTATTTATCTCTATGTAACGTGAACTTTTTTTGCTATAGTGTCGCGGTGCGTATTATATTGAACAACCTTTCCTGTCGCGCAATAAGTTACGTATTTTATTGGCAATAATTTTTATAAACATATTCCTAATCGGTGCGCATTATATTAAACATGTTTTACGAGACATAACTAAAATTTTGTATTTTTGGATGGTCTTGCGCTGCGTATTATAATGAACATTCTTTTAGGTACGTCTCGTACATAAAGGATTTATAGTGAAAAACTTGTTTTTTTACGGGGAATTTTTTATTTAAAGAAACTAACTTTTTAAGATATAATAGACACGAAAATTCAGCATAAATGTTTTATTTATTATTTCGAAATTGATACGTTGAGTTAGCACAGATACTAGAGTAAAATTAACTTTCATCTAACATATACTGCGCCAAAGCAGTCTTAGCTTTGCGGGGTAACTCCATATGTTTTGAAAATTTAGGCGTAAAGTAATAAACATTTTGGTGCCCAGTTTAACAGAGCGTGTTTTGCGCCATAAAATTATTTGACGTAATGTCATTATTTAATCTTATATTTATTTGTGAAAATAGAAGAAGTAAAAAAAGATCCGTTGTTCATTTGATATAAATACAAGACAACCACTATTTCTTTAAATAAACCAGTCATATTTATAGTTTTAAAATAATCAAATATTTCAATGTATGCTTTTCAGAACTAAAATATGTACAAATAAAGAATGCACACCTCTATCTGCCATCATTTCAGGTCTACAGTAAATCCTATTGTTTTTTAATGAATTCTTTCATAGATTACCGCAAACGAAAAGATGAAATGGAAAGAACTTACGGACTTTCTATGAAGATATTTGATTGTGTAAATGGCTAATATAGATTAAGGCAAGCTGGCAAAAATTTTTTTTTATAAATCAGTCAGTTTTATACAGGCTGAATTAAATTTATAAATAGAAAAATACACAAGGCATTGACTTAGATGTATGAAATAAGTTATTAGTGATGAAAACAATGCCAATGTTTGTTAGATTGGAGATTTTGCTCTATTAACTGCCCCAAAGTTTTGGCTGGGTTGAAAAGAAAAGATCATTACTTTTATTGAAGAAAAGAGATTGTATATAGAAGTTATAGGCACGCGCATAAGAGTATGGCTAATGAGCGGAACAGTTATTTTTATATTGCGGAGCTATTTTCTGATTTTTTAACACGTTTTATTAACTTGCTTTCGTGTCTGTTTGTCTGTCCGCAATTTTTCAAATTTACCAACGTAAAATTAAACCACTTCTGATGGCCCTAGAGAGCTCAAAATTTTACCACATATAGATCTTGGATGACAATGCATGGTAACAAAACTTCAGATCGATGGAATGTACCACAATTAAATTATTGCATTTTTTAGTTTATCTCTAAATAAGGGATTTAAAAACAAAGATTTAAAAAAACCACGTTTTTATAAGTGGACTAAAAAGAAGAACATAATTTTAAACTTATAAGTTCAAAGTACTTTGATTTAATATGACTAAAAACGTGGGGCAGGCGCTTATCAGGGTTTAACATATGCGGTTCACTCATTCTCTCACTAAAGATCTCTCTTTTGCCTTCTAAATTAGAAATCTTTAACTTTTATACCAAACACCCTCTGCACGTTTTAGTCATATTAAATTAAAGTACTTGAACTTATAAGTTTAAAATTATTTTTTTATTTTTAGTCCACTTATAAAAACGTGGTTGTTAAAAATCATTTTTTACCTTTATTTTTCAAAATTACTTTTCATTGTGTATGGGCAAGAGTCAATTATATCGCCCGACTCAGGGTTGCATTAACACTATAGCTTAGAAACTGATAATATACTTTTTGCATAACTTAAGCTTAACCAGCGGGTTACATTTTAAGTCCAAACCATGCGATTCAACGTGTCTTTTAAACAAATATTTCCCTTTGCCAATTACCACATTAACCCTAGGCATCAATATTCACATAAATATTAACTGGCTCAAAAAAAAATCCTATTCATTTGACTAAGTTTATACTTAGACTGGAAACTGAATGGATTTTATGGACAGCCTCCATGTAAATACTGAGTTCAAAGTCTTATTATGACGTTTACTAAATAGCAGTTTTCTTTTAAATGGTATAATATTTCTTGAATATTTTTTCTTCAATCATTCAGATTTGAAATCGGATTTCTACTTAGTTTATGTTATATATTAAGGCCTTACGAAATATGTCATTTTATAAGCTATAAAAGCTAAACTGAAATAAATAATAAGATTCAATATAATCACATGGGAAAATAATTCTTTTCTTTGAGTTGTGCTTCGTTACTACTTCTAGAAAAGAACGGAAAGTCATTTATTATTACATACATATTTTAAAATTAGAGGATCAATCTCTCAGCGTTTTTTAATATAAATATTTTATAATGTTGTTATTCAAGTGAAAGGAAAATGAGCCTTTGTACATTACAGTTACGAAACTGTAACGGAGCTTTGTCATTCTGGTACAGCATTTAGATAAAAGGATGCCTTTTAAAGAAAAACACAAAATTGATAGGAATCATAAAAATTCATAATGTTTTTATTTTTATTTTGTGGACAACCAATATGCTTTTTTAAATGAAGAAGAGGATTGCTGTTTCGCGATGCCACTTTCGTGTTGTGTTTATACTCATCTCTAATTTTAAAGCGAAAACGTGGGTACCAAAAACGAATACTGTAACATTTTTATCATGCCGTAGCAAAGCGCGGGTACTGCACTCGTTACTAATAGCAACAATTGAGGTACCAGCAGGGGAAGACTTTGTTGTTACTCACCAGATCGAAGCAATTTGTAAAATAATGAAGTCACTTAAAATAAATCCAAGAAATATTTATACTTTATTAAACATGTTTTTTATATATATTTTTTTTAAACACTGAAACAAACGTGTCTTATCAGTAATTCAACTCATTTCAAAGTCGATCATTTTCATTCTTGTCTCTCCTGACAACGTATGACGTGTTAAACATACCATCAGATGACGAGTTTTCTTTTTATTGTTAAAAAAATCGCAATATATAATTTTTGCTCTCAATAAAATGTCAAGGCCACTAACTGCCAACCCAACCACCTTCCCATTACACAATCACCATGACAGTTTCGCATCTTATCACCAGGCCTAACGCGAAACCAACGCGACAGCCTATTACCATAATACATGTCGACGCTGAACATCTCTTAAATGAATAGACTAAAAAATTTAACGGTTTTTAGTCTTTTGGTCACATTGTGTTCAACCTCAAAACAAAGCGTCACCAGATAACCTGCGTATAAAAGACTTCCACGACGCTGCAGTGATCATTCTATTGATGTAAGGGCGGCAACAATTTCCTTTCCCTTTTTTAAACTATCAAGTGATCAGAAAAAGATCTGCACTGACCGTGGGTACTCGGAAAATTGTTTTAACACAAAAAGCCCATATCTGTATTAATATATTAAATCATAAATATTTATCAGGTCACAGCAAAATTTTTAAGCATTTCGAGCAAAATTGTTTCAAATGCCTCGGACAGTAAGAAAGAAATGTCTAAATTAATTGTATTTCTGTATAATGATTTACTGTTGTATTTAATCATACTACGTATGTCTTTTTAATCTAGCTACAAGTTTCATGACCGTCCAGTAGAGGGATACGTATACAAATCGACACATATAACAAATAAGAGAAAAAAGAAATCGCTTGATTACACTGAAAACTATTTAGGCTCAAATAATTGCTTTGTTTTCATAAGCTCTTCTTGCAAAGATCAATCTGACAAGAAAATTCTATAAA
The DNA here is from genome assembly GCA_944989445.1 of Ampullaceana balthica. Classification (NCBI taxonomy): domain Eukaryota; kingdom Metazoa; phylum Mollusca; class Gastropoda; family Lymnaeidae; genus Ampullaceana; species Ampullaceana balthica. The sequence goes on from CALYLW010000018.1 coordinate 3,166,388, forward strand.
CAAATGTTAAACGAGATATTAAAAAGTTAACGGCTAAGTTAATGGAAGCTGTATAGGAGGATGTGATGATACAACTGTTATTTGGCCGTGACGCAAAGAAGATGTCATGATACAACTGTTATTTGACCGTGACGCAAAGAAGATGTGATGATACAACTGTTATTTGACCGTGACGCAAAGAAGATGTAATGATACAACTGTTATTTGGCCGTGACGCAAAGAAGATGTGATGATACAACTGTTATTTGACCGTGACGCAAAGAAGATGTGATGATACAACTGTTATTTGACCGTGACGCAAAGAAGATGTCATGATACAACTGTTATTTGGCAGTGACGCGGGCAGTGAGATTCCTTATTCAGAGCTATTTTGAAAATATATAAAATTTTGAGTATTTCTGTCTTATTTAAAAATAACTCCATTTTCGTTGGTATGAAGCAGAAAGTAGTTTGTACTGGAAAACTTGTATTTTTGGTACATGTATTTATTTCTCCTCCCTTTCACGCTCCTTCGTGGAAAATTTTAAAATAAAAACTATGAACATTATTTTTACTTACCACGGAATTAAAACTTCTTGGTACATTTGAAATCCCTTCTAAAATTATTTTAATATACAATAATATTACCTTTTCCTATCACATTTACAGATTTTAGCCTTTTGTCCGTATCAAGTGACAAAACACTATTTCAACAATTACAACACAGTTGTTAACAACTCTTAAAGCGGTGGAAGAGTTTTGGATGAGTTTTGTCAGTAACTTATTATTGATTAGACCAGTTTTTTTAGACAGCTAATGGCCAGTATAATCTCGACTCTGATGTTTCATTGTGTAGCTGCAAACATCGGTTGGTGTTCTGATAACGTCAAAGTATCTCAACTAATGTGTCCCTGGGATTGAACAATAATTACATTTCAGATGTCACATGCCATCCTACTGAATTGTTTGGATGACAATTTATGGCATTGTCAGCAGTACCCAAGAGTATGACAGAACATTGTTATTTATTCAATTCTTTCTCTGACGCATTTTCAATATGATCACGCCATCACGTTAAAATTAGCTACTGGGTCACGTGGGCCTAATGTATCCTCCAACATTTCATTGATACTCAATAACTGTTTGTGTATCTGTTTATATCTTTCCTTTTTCTTTTTTTACATAAAAGGCAAATATTAAATAACATAATTTGCAATCTGTCACGTAGTGTCTGTCCGTGACGCTATGCGAGGTAACTCCCGATTTTAAAAAATATATAGAAGTAAAAAAGTTGCTTTCGAGATTAACAAAATGTGTTTCTCGCCAGCGCCATAAAATATTGTGACGTGACGTCATTATTTGAGCTTTTATTTTTTTAATTAAATGACCGTTTTTGTTTATGTGTCCATGTCAATATTACGTACGTAAATATTACGTGCGTAATTATAAATTTAATTTTCTATATTAATATATAACATTCGTTTTTCGGTTTATGAAAATTACAATTGGTTGTTGTTTGGTTGTCAAGTTTCGATGCGTTTTGAACTACAAAGCCATTATTTATTACTGCAAATGAAATAATAATAAATTGATTATTTATATAGCGCTGTATCCCAGTAAGGAACTGGGTTCACAGCGCTTTACATGAAAGAAATAACATACCTATAAATATTAAATTAACTTTCATATCATAACAAGCACAAAAATTACAGTACATTATACATAAGCTACGTTAATCATTTACAAGAAATGTTGTTTCATTAGTTTTGAAAATAAATGTTGAAAAGATGTGTCTTAAGTCTTGAAGGACTTGGTTGTTTGAATACTACGTATGTGTAATGGTAGAGAATTCCATTGTTTGGCTGCACAAAAAGAGAACGACATTTCACCAAATGTTTTAGTGCGTGTCGTAGGAACAGAGAGAACGCGTGTGTCTGCAGAAGATCTTAGCTTGCGAGTGGGTGAGTAGACCGACAAAAGTTCAGTAATATACGATGGGCATGAGTCCGAAAAGAAGTTGTGTATGAGAACGGCCAGTTTGTAATCAATACGGGCTTGTATAGGCAGCGAATGAAGTGAGTGAAGAAGTGGAGTAACATGGTCATGTTTTTTTGCCTTGAGCACCAGTCTGGCAGCTGAATTTTGAACTTTCTGTAGTTTTTAAATGCATTGTTTTGGCGCACCTGACAGAAGAGAATGGCAGTAATCCATACGAGCTAGTACAAGAGCACAGACTAGAGTTTTTGTTGCACTAACTGTTAAGTAATGACGGATTGAGCTGATCTGACGAATGGCAGTGTAGGCAGAGCGACAGATGTGATTGATGAAGTTGTTAATAGACATGTTGTCAGAAATAATGTAGCCAAGATTCCTAGTCGATGTTGTGAACAGAACATCCGAACTGGCTACGTGAATTGACTTCGGAAGAGACAAAGTACTGCGTGATTTATTGTTGCAAAATAGAAGTACTTCAGTCTTGTCATCATTCAGCTTGAGTTTGCTGAACGTCATTCAAGACTTTACCTCACCAATGCACTCTTGCATCAATTGGACAGTGGAGTCCAAATTAGAGGGATCTGTGTGAGTATATAGCTGAGTATCATGTGCAAATGATTGGCTTTTAACTGAATGCTTTTAGAGCAGTAGAAGTAGTGGCCTTGTATACAGTACAAAAAGAACCGGACCCAAAACAGAGCCAAAGTCAGCTTTTTGAGAGATACAGCCATCTACTGATACTACCTGTGATCTGTTAGATAAGTATGATTGAAACCAAGCCAGAACTGAGCCAGAAATTCCAAAATAATTTTGCAGGGTTTTCAGCAGTGTTTGATGGTCGACAGTGTCAAATGCTGCACTAAGATCTAAGAGGACCAATATTGAAATTTTCCCACTGTCCAGTGCGAGTAGGAGGTCATTTGTTACCTTCAACAGGGTGGTCTCTGTGCTGTGAGAAGGTCTGTAGGCCGACTGATTGGGACTTAGAAGAGTGTGGTCATTTAGATAAGCAAAAAGTTGTTTTAAGACTAGTTTTTCAATGACTTTCGACAAAAATGAAATATTAGACACAGGTCGATAGTTGTTTAAATTGTTTCGGTCTAACCCTTGTTTTTTCAGCAATGGTTTTATAATAGCAGATTTACATAATCAAGGAAAGGTGCCAGATTTTAGACTTTCATTAATTATATTTGTTACTGTTGGGAGTAAGAGATCTAATGACTCAACCAATAGTGGAGTGGGGATGGGATCAAGAGAGCAGGACGTTGGCTTAGATTTTAGAATAATACTTTTGACCACATTTTCCGTAACAGGCTGGAACATGTCAAAGCTTGACCTCGCAGCAAAAGAAGGAGATAAATCATGTGGTGGCAACAACGTTCTGTCAAGTTCCTCACGAATTTTAGCAATTTTGTTGATAAAAAAGTTACAAAATTTGCCAACTTATGCTTCAGTTTAGCGTTTGTTTTTCTTTTAAATACTTTGAGATTGCGTATTTGTATGTTTAAAAAAATTAAATATTTAAAAATCGGACTCCTCCCAACAATAGTTTTTTATTGTTATTTACATGTAATATTTTAATGCGTCTTAGACTAATTTGGAATACAAAAATATTTGATTTTAATATAGAACTGGAAGGGTGCTGACTTGACAATAATAAAAACGTTTATTACAATTCCTAAAACGTGTATATTAAATTTTATACACGATTACCTGTTGATACTGTAATATTTTCTTTTATCCAGTGTTTAACTTTACTTCGAAAGGTTTCAAACAAAATAAATAGTTCGTTGTTATTCATATTTGTAAATAGTTACAATTTTTTTATTTACATGTTTTTGATAATGTAATGGTAATAATGTATGGACCAATGGGCGCATAAACTTACAAGTCATAATAGATCTTGAAAAGGTGCTGACTTGACAATAATAAAAACATTTATGTGAATTACTAACACGTTTATATTAAATGGTAAATATGATTAACAGTTGATAATTTAATATTTTTCTGTTATCCTGTGACAAACATTGCTTACTACGTTTCATGCAAAATGAATACTTCTTTGTTATTAACATGTGTGAAAATTACATTTTTATTTTTTACATGTTTTGGTAATGTTGTGGTATTAATGTATGGACAAATGGGCGAATAAACTGACAAGTCATAATCATCAATGAAGCTTAAACTGCTTCAAATCACAGATGTGTTTTATTTGGATCACATTACAGTCACATAATCTATTTTTAACTCACTGTGCTGTATTATTGGTGCACTCATAATTGGTGCGCACTATTCAATGCCGCAAGTTAACATCCGGCTGACTCCTCAAAAATATTTGTTAATGTTTCGAACTTCAAACTTCATTGCTGTAATATCACCTTAAGCTGTGTGTAATTCACTAAGCATTTTCTATTATCCTGATTATATCATTATTATTAAAATAAAATAGCCTTGAAAAAAATACTACAATAAAAAAACACCCGTACAAATTAAGATTTTGACTATAAATCCCTTATATATGAGACAGAACTTAAAGTATTGATTATGTTCCAACGCCACAAACTTTTACAGCCTGAAACTGAGTCAATTTCACCTGGTTAAAACACGAGATGTGTTCACCGATGGCTGGCGTGAGGTGACCCGTAAAATGTAAACAATAGCGCCTGCTACATATAGTTTTATATAGATAAACTTAAAATGCATTAATTTAATTACAGTGCGTTCGATCGATCTGAAATTTTGATACGATGCATTGTTAGGTGACACGAGTCCATGTGCTCGATGGCATCACGGGAAGTGGGCCATTTTTTACTTTTGTTTTTCCGCCCGCCAGACGACAAACCACAGAGAGACAGAGACGGCGGTGAAGTTAATATAATGGATTTAAAAACGCTTTTTTCAAACGTCCGCATAAAATTCTTCAATATGGAAAAGAGATTTAATTTTTCTCTCTTGGTCTCTACATTTTCTGATTTTTAGCCTATGTGTTAATGTACTGTCCTTTATGTTGTTATTATGGTATGAATGGTTATTTAATTATTATATGTATGTTATGATCTCCATGTAAAGCGCTGTGAGCCCGGTTCCTTGCTGGGATACAGCGCTATATAAATTATCAATTATTGTTATTATTATTATTATTTACTATGCGGCTTTCAGGCAAAACGGACAATTACAAAAACTGAATTATATCCATTATGAAAACTTCCGTCATTTTTGACTGGTAATACACTAGTTTTAAAATAAAAGGTAAAAAATTATAAATATTGAAATATTGATTGGGTTTTAAATTAACTGACAATAAACATTTTCCTTGATTTCTCTGGCTTAAACATTAATTGCATTTTTTATAATAATAAAAATATAAATCTTGAATCTTATTTACTTGGAAAAAAAAATCAAATCTTCTTAATTGTGCTGCGTCTAATCCTATTGGTTTACACTAAAATACTTTTTAATTAATAGTGTATCGTTGTATTTCTAGTAGAGTTGTTAATTTTGTGGGGTTTTTTTGGCAAACCGATTATCGGTTATGTAAATCCGATTTTAAACCGATTATCGTTTTACCGCTGACTTCATAGAAATTAAGGGTCTACCGGATTTTGGCTCCGGTTCCGGAAAATCTGGAATCCGGCAATTTTTACAAATCCGGCACCGGCAGAAATTTACTTCATAAATCCGGCCAAATCCGTTTTTGCCAGTTTTGCGATAAAATATATAAAAATATAATAGCTCCGGCTTCTGCAAATCCGGAATCTTGCAATTTTTACAAATCCGGCTCCGACTTCGGCTCGGGCCGGATTTCAATTCATAAATCCACTCCGAATTAAATTCGATTATCGGTTTGGGAAATTTAAACCGATTATCGCTTTCAAAACTGATAATTGGATTTACGATTATCATTTAACTGCCCTAATTTTCAAGTAATTAAGTTCTACCAGATAACAATAATGTTACTGATATTACTGGACAATATTCCAAATTGACATGCGTAAGAACATTAGTTAAATCACTAAACCTAGAGACACTACAACACAACAATAATCTAATCGAAAACGCAAATAGACATAGGCATTAAAAAACTTTTCTTGTTCAATTCAAAAGTAGATACGCATACTAAAAAAGTAGATACGCATACTAAAAAAGTAGATACGCATGTCAATCACTCAATGTTTATTCTTTCCGTGTGGACTTCGGTGTGGAATGCGATGCTTGAATAAATCAGGTACCCCCACCCACCCCCTACCCCGGCCGCCCAAAAAAAAACAAAAAAACAACAGACAACCAACCCTTAAAACTCCAATAAAATTTCAAACTAGACAAAAATCCTGGATAAGCGTAGAACGCAATAATCTTCTTTATAGCTGGATCGTCTGTAATATGTAATATAATATCATAATTGAGTGATTAACTCGAAAGCGTCAGTTTAGCGTTTGTTTAATCTAATCAACTTAGAAATAAAGTTTTTAAAAATAGGTTTTCAAAAAATTATTTCAAATGTAACAACTATTATTTTTTCAATTTTTCTTATTTCTTTCTTCTGATTTTATGGCATAATATTGATTGCTATTTTTTAATGGCCTGTTAGACCGTAAGAGTCTATACATAAAACCTTCTATAATAGGTCATGATGCGCGATGGTCTAAGTGGTAGCACACTGGACTATCGATCCGAGGCCTATCCCCAGTCGCGGGTTCGAGCCCAGGTACTGGCAAGGCCCTGGGGCATTGTGCTGGCCACACATTCCCCTGCTCGTTAGTGGTGGCTAAAAACTTGTGAACGCTCTATCACATGCCCCATGCTGGAAAGTGGGTCATTTCATTTGATTTTCTTTAAAAGGTTATAATGAAATGTCTAAATTATCCTTTATTGACTAGGATGAAAGAACACGTTAATATTATTTCATTTTACTTCTTAAAGCTAATAAACACATCAGTTATTGTCTTTAGTTATAAAATGAACTGAAATCTCATCTAGGAATGGAGCATTATTTTTATTACACTTTCAATAAACAACAAAGATGTATTTTAAATAAGTTTAAGTAAAAATATGGTTAAAATCTTTAAAAAGCAACAGCAATTCTCCTTAAGATGTGGCACAATCTAACTTACGACACCAAATCTGTGTAATATATGGCACAATCTGACTTACAACAGCAAATCTTCTTAAGATGTGGCTTTTAGATAATGACAATAATAAACCTGGCATTCATATTGTTATAAATAGTATGCACAATTTATAGAGAAATTACAAGAAACGCTATTGAGCCACAGCCACATTGATAATTAGAACATTACCCTAACCAAAATATACATGTTTTATGGAGGCAAAAACATACATATGGAACAAGTCTATCTAATGTGAAACATACATATAGAGCAACTCTATCTAATGCGAAACATACATATAGAACAACTCTATCTAATGTGAAACATACATATAGAACAACTCTATCTAATGTGAAGCATACATTTGGAACAACTCTATCTAATGTGAAACATACATATAGAATAACTCTATCTAATGGGAAACATACATATGGAACAAGTCTATCTAATGTCAAACATACATATAGAACAACTCTATCTAATGTGAAACATACATTTTAGTCATATTTCATGAAAGTACATATTTTACATTTTAAATTTTTAAAATTGCTGTTCTTCTTTTTAGTCCGCTTATAAAAACGTGGTTTTTAAAAGTCGTATTTTTACTTCTATTTATTTCAGCATTATTTAAGAACTAAATGAATTTTTTTCAATGGCGGTCATAATGTTATGATATCGCGTTCATCAAATAAAAAGTTATGAAAACATAAAATAATAACTAGAAATGAGCTACAGAAAAAATACTTTTTTCTGGTAAATTTCGTAGCAGTTGCTCTAAAATAAACATATTTTCATTTTAATTAATTGCATATTATAAAACTACAAAATCTAATAATATAAATCATTCATTGTCATCATGTGGGTCTGTTTGGGATTGCCGACGACTTCTCAATGTTTATTTTAAATTGCCCAATAAAACTTTTAACGCCTTTCTAATAGGTTTGAAAAAACCGTAGAGCACTGGGTTGATTGCTGAGTTCAGGTAAGCTAACCACCCTATAAATAAAATATAAGAAAATGGCAGACTGGTATGATGGATGCAATAAATGGCTACGTATATCCAGACGGGCATCCAGCAAAAGGTGAATCCTAGTACAATAGCCACAAGCGTGCGAATAGCTTTCATGTTTCGGGAAAATCGACCCGCCATCTTGGCTTTGCTTGCCTTGTCTGACGACAGATCACCCATCTGTTGTTCGTTGCATCCTGACAAACGTGCTGAATTCGGTGATTTGTTTGAAGCGCAGTGGCTGGATTTGATAACAGAAAGATTTGAACGTTGATTTATCTTTGGGTTAACATGGAACTGAACATTGTCTTTCCGTTTGTTAAATTTCCATATCTCTGAAAATATGAGCGCGTACAGAATGTAGGTCGTGAAAATTGGAAGATAAAAGCCGACAGTATAAAACGACAGGAGTACGTTGATGTTTAAAACAGGTGAACAGATCATCAGGGTGGCATCGCCAACGGTCAGTTTGTCAATTCGGAGCTCAAACCAGTCACTGATCAGGGGCATTAAGAACATCGCACTCGGGAGGGTCCACGACAGGAGGACCATTGCGTGACCGATTCTCTTCGTGAGGATTCTATAGAGCAGAGGGTGACAAACGGCTAGGTACTTGTCTACAGCCATACACAGTATGTGAGAGGAGGTGACGCCACAGAAAGCGTAACCGATGATGTGCCAGATTTTGCAAAACTCTTCCCCGAGAATCCACCTGCCATTGCAGACGATCGTAACTACGCTGACCGGCATGTGGAACGCTCCGATCAACAGGTCAACACACGCCATGGAGGCCATCAGCAGCTGTGTGATGTTGTTGTCGTTGTGGGAGGGGCGCGAGTCACGTGACACCAGCATGGCCGTCACGACGGTGATGTTGGACAGCACTACAAATGTTGTTATGACGATTGCTGCGACTGCTAGAAACGTGATGACGTGAAGATTCTGGCTAAAGAGGTTAACAGCTGAGTCACCATACGGCGCTGAAGACTTATTCATGTTATGTTTCTTCAAAAAATGTTTACGTTCTTGCAATTGATGTATAATGATTTATTTTTAGTTATTAAGTGTTACACGCGTGTTACTTAAATGTGAAAACAGTTATTTTAGATCCTAAAAATGTATTTCATTTTATTTTAATTTTTTTAAAGTCTTCCGCTTAGAAGCATTTAAGAAATTTGAATGGTAGTCACGTCTGGCAATGGTAAACACGTCTGGCAATTTTAAGCACGTTTGTCAATGGTAATAGGTAAATTTATAATCTTTACAGGCCTACTAATACCCTGTTTTTATATTATAAATTTACCTATTTAAAAGCCTGATTGCAGTCTCACCCCCATTACTTTGTCAATGGTAACAAGTCTGTCAATGGATACCACTTCTGGCTCTGGTAAACACATTTGTCAATGGTAAACACGTCTTTCAATGGTAAACACTTGTGGCTGTGATAAACACATCTGGCAATTGTAAGGTTTCTGATTATGGTAAACACATATAGGAATGGTAGACACGTTTGGCAATGCTAAACACTTCTAGCTAGGGTAAACACGTCTGTCAATGGTAAACACTTCTGGCTATGGTAAACACATCTGGCAATGGTAAGCACTTCTGGCTATTGTAAACACATTTAGGAATGGTAAACACTTCTGACAGTTAGGGTACAGCCTGATATTCGGCCTTCCGGATATACGGACTGGATATCCAGATTTTCGATACTATCCGGATTTGACAAAAAGTTATGGCATATACGGATAGTATCCGGATATCAATGTAGTAAATAATTTTTTAACAAAATTAAATTAGTATTAATAACTTTATAAACAAATATATAAAAAGTAAAAAACATTTACCAGAAATCAGTACATTTAGCAAGAATGGATAGTGAGAGAGCATTCAGCACAGCAGGGTAGATAAATGATGATAAGCGTTATCGCTTGTCGCCGAACAAACTTGGGATGTTATTGTTCTTGAAAAAGAATTTGAGTATGAAAAATACTTAATTTTTCGAAACATAAAAATTGAAGAAACAAACTACAAACTTAAAGGTAACAAGCAATGCTGAGTAACATTTTACAACTTACTATTAACTACTATCTAGTAACTATTTTATTTACTCATGTAATTAAATTATTTTCATTATATAGTGGATATATTAATTTTATGTTAAAAATATTTTAAGTTTATTTTGTAATTATTAGTTTGTACTATAAACTTTGTAGTTAAACATGAGCCTTGGAAACTGGGAGATGTTGAGTGTTGGCTTTCGTTTTTAACTTCTTTGTCATTGACTAATACGTTGACAGTAGTCAATTATTCAATACATGTACTTCCAATTCAGTATTTACATTTTTTACTTATATGATATAAGTTATATCATTGTAATATTTTTTTAATTCTTTGTTGTTGTTTTTTTCAGTTGAACTTTAAATGGCAGTTGCAATTGTTATTTGATTTGCGAACTTAAAAAAAATAAAAATGTTGCTTGTCTCACGTGTTTTATCTTACTTAGTCTTATAATTCTAAAACTCTAGTCAATTGCGAATATTAAAATTATACACAATAAGTTAAGTAACTAATAAAGCTAAAAATGAAATTATTAATATATAACGAAATAAACAAATTAACAAGCGTTGATCATGAAATCATTCCAATCCATGCCAAATAAAGTAAAACAATCAATTTCAATAAGAGAAAAAATATTAATTTAAAAAGTTAAAAATATAGAAATAACTTTACTACATAAGATAACAAACTAAGTTAACTAACAGCATATTAAATTTAAATCGTCTGAATAAAAGAAAAGTTTTTATTCTCTGAGCCACCGCTAACGAGCAAGGGATTGTTTGGCTAGCACAATGACCCCGGGGGGGGGGCTTGCCAGCACCGAGGCTAGAGCCCGTGATTCTCTTTTGCCTCGGTTCGACAGTCCAGCGCGCTACCGCTAGACCACCACGCCCTAGCCTAACTATTAGGGTTATCTAAATGATGTACAATCAGTATGGTAAGGTAGGATTCAGTTTTTATACACTAACATATTTACTATATCAGTATGTGGCAATTCCTGGCGGAATGTTTTATGGAAAGTAAATCTCTTAAGAGTTAGAAGATATATTAGGTTTTGGAGATCGCTGTGTTTAAAAAATTGGGCAATTACATTTTTGGATTTCAATTCTTTTTCCCGTTTCTCCCTGTGTTTCTTTTCCCGTCACTTTCGAGAAACATACTTGTTTCGATTCTTTTTATGTTCTACTTTGATCTGTTTGGTAAATATTGATAACTTTACAGTTAATTATTCAAACATTGGAATAAGTAACTACTTACTTAGAAATATGTTATCTCAAATAACCTTGTAGGTACTTTGCCAATAAATGTACATATTGTCATAATACTCTAAAACATATATCATTTTAAGGGTTAGCTCTAAGCTTTCTATAAACACCAATTTCATCTTACTATCTTAAACAGAAGTCGAGTTATCGCTTTCATTTTTTAATTTATTTCTTTTTCTTTTTACATTTTATTTTATTTTATTTTTTTAGTGATTTTTTAAGCCCCTTATATTTAAATAAACTATATATTTTATTTTTTAAAAAAACGTTTTGCCCATTTGTTAAGCTTTTCAACCATTTTGTAAATAACTTTTTTATTTTTAATTATAATTGCACTACTTTTTCAGAAAACCATCACATTCTTATTTACATCATTATTAAAAACTAGGACTGCGGAACTTAACGATTAATCCTTATAACTGCAGTTAAACAATTTTAACGATTAAAAATATTTGAATGATTAATCGACCCACCACTTCGAAATGTACTGGAAGTCAAAAAGTAAAATATTTTGGCCGATAAATATAAACTAATTTCCGGACGATTACACGAAAATTTTGGTTTTAAACTATTGACTGACGTGAATGTTCAAAATGTTGATAAAGGTTATTGTGTCCATTAAGAGAAATCGATTGCCTACCATGCAATGTTCCTTATAAGTCTATGCTTCGTTGTTCCGTGTGCAAAGTTTTAAAAAACTCGATTGCAAAGTTGCACAACTTCCATTTTTTGCTGCGTGGTGATTCTAAACTCCTGCGTGGCGTCGGTCAAATATCTGTGCAGCCGGGTTGCTTAAAGAGAACATTGCTACCATGGTTCTAAAACTTCGCTTACATATCACCTGCAAACCAAACATCCAGTACAGTATCAGAAACTTCAGCTGAGACAATCTATAGCTATGTGAACAATTGTTTAGCTCGGCTGGTTATATTTTCAATAAGACACGTTCATCACTTGAACCAAATAATGTCGAAGCACTTTTCTGTTTGCGTTGTTGGTTAAGAGATATCTTATAAAGAAGAAATTCAATGTGTTATTTCGATTTTCGAAAAGTATTTTAATAAATGTTACTTATGACACCATAACTGTCATTTTTTTAAATCGAAATTTAACGAATAATTAATCGTTAATTTTTCAAAAGTTAAGGATTAAATTTAAATTAATTGTTAACAGCCCTATTAAAAACGTTACAACAAATAATGAATTTTTAAAATAAAAAATTAAAGGTCGAGTTGTTAAAAATTATTTTAAAAATTAAAAAAATAATTTGTCTCAAGCCAAATTAAAAAATAAAATAACATTTTATTGGATTTTAATTGAAAATATGTGAAGCAAATGTTCATTCAATATTACTATGTATGAAAGGTAAGTAGAATAGAATTTTTTTTAAAAATTAATTGAATACATGAAGCTATAAAATATGATAATCTTCATGTCAATATTAGCTAACTTACTAAGTATGAATTTTATATATAATTCATGACTCATATAACTAACTTTACTAGGCCAATTTAATGGCATAATTATAATTAAATTATTGATTATTAAGAGTTTTGTTTATTTACTTGAAGTTATTTATATTCAGTAAATAGTAAAGTTGAAATAAAGAATATGTCTGCTTTAAAGATTTAAGAAAGGATATAACTATAAAAGACTATTAACTATAATTTAGTATTAAGTTTGATTTAGAATAAATATACTAACACTATTTATTTTTACTGTTAACGGTGCTAGAAGTAGCAGTGTAAATCAAAACCAATTTTTATTATTATTGCTAAAGTAAAATCCTACATTGTCGGGTCATATTAAAATTAAGTTTTTAATATCATTTTTAAGTAGCGGTACTTTTTCTAATATTCTGGATTGAGATTTACAATTTCTAATCATCTTATTTATTTGTACAATATTTTACAACAAATTTTAATAGTTTATTTTAAATTATTTCGATGCTTAGAGATTGAAAAATGATTGAGAATCTTAACCAGAATCCCATGAAAACAACGACAAAAATACGATCAATGTCATTTTTTTCCAAACAAGTCTGGAAATATTAAACACGTCTGGCAATGGTAAACACTTTTGAAAATGGTAAGCACGTCTTGCAGTGGTAAACACGTCCGGCAATTGTAAACACGCCTGGAAATTGTAAAACACTTCTGGCAATAATACGACACAAACTAAAATATTTGGTGAAAGGAATTTCTCTTTTTTTTTAATTTTTAGGGCCCCCAAATAATGAAATTATACTACTATTACTCACTCCCAGTATTCCAACTACAGAGTCCTTCAAGACTAGGGGTGTCAATATTGTTTGAAAAAAAGCTGCCTGGTAGTAACCGTCAAAATTTTGAACGGGTTCCCGGGTACCGCTATAAAACTCATTCTAGCCACCACTCAGGCACCTCAATTCACACATTAGCCAACAGCATGTTTCAATTAACACACAATTGTGAACTATAATTCATTCTAAACTTTTTTTCCAACTGTAAATGTATTTATCATTCTCATAAACTAAAACTACAGTAAACTGAACATTCAAACAAAATGTCAACAATGACGGAACGTTCATTGAAGTCATAGGGGCCGTCCATAAAGTACGTCACGCTCCAGAGGGGGTAGGGGGTGTAAGAAAGTGTGAATGCATAAAATAAAAACAGGGTATTAGTAGGCCTGACAGGACGTAACACAACAGCGAACGTTTCGGCAAAGAGCCTTCTTCAACGGACAAATAGTACACAAATGAAACGAATAAAACGAAATAATAGAAAAAAAAACACTTAGCTTCGGTGAAATCCAAGTAGTCCAGTAGAGATAAAGCAAGGAGAGAAAAGTAAGAGCTTAAATAGGAAAGGAAAGGGTGGGTGTGGCCAATCAATCAGCTTGTCAGTGCGAACACAACGTTGATCCCATGTGGTGTAAGAGTCCCATATTCATGGATTAGTCTATTCTCCAGACTGACCCGGCCGGGTGTGTTTGTACAAGAAACCAAGGCGGTGACAGACATGTCATCGACGCCCATGTGGTCCCGTCCATTGAAGTGCCGGGAGACAGGACACTGTTTGTCTTGTTTAACGGCACGTACATGTTCCGCGATACGGCAAGAGAGTAACCTCCCCGTTTCACCAATGTACTTCAAAGGACAGCGCTTACACACAATGGTGTAGATCACATTGCGGCTAGTACAAAGATAGCCATTCCTAATCTTGAATGTCCCCTTAGGGAAGACAATCTGGTCCGTCTGGGTAACAAAGGGACATGTCTTGCAGCGATTACGACCACATGGCTTAGTGCCCAGATGGGAGGACGGAATAAGCAGACGGCTACGAACCAATAGGTCTCGCAGATTTTTGTCCCTCCTGAATACAATGAGGGGTGGGGTGGAAAATATGTTGTTTGTCTCAGGGTCCGCGAGGAGAATGGTGCGGTTTTTCACAAATATTTCCTTTGCTCTGATGTTGTGGGGATGGTATGTGAGCACCAATTTGCTCCTTTCATTACTATCACTGGAGCGTGATACAAAAGCGTCGGCACGAGTGAAGTTTTTAACTCGCTGAAGTGCAGATTGAAGTATAGCTTCAGGGTAAGACCTTTGTCTAAAAAACTCCACCATTTCCAACGCCTTTTCCAAAAAGTCCTCATTAGATTGACACAGCCTACGGAGGCGAAGGAGTTGTGAAAATGGAATAGAATCCTTACAGGATGTGGGATGAGACGAGGGATAGAGTAGGTAAGAGTGACTGTCCGTAGGTTTGAAGTAGGCCGAAGTGAGGAGGCGGTTCTTCTGGAGAGTTACAGTAATGTCCAGGAAATTAACCGATAGTTCGGAAATCGTGTGAGTGAACTTAATGGAAGGGTGAAAAGAATCAACAAAGTTGATGAACGTGTCAAGTTCACTCCTCTCCATATGAGTGACCCCAATGCCGTCATCAATGTATCTTTTATAAAATTCGGGGAGGCGACCAGTGTATTCTTGTTCCACTCTGTTCTTAAGAAAGTGTGACAGTTTGTGACAGGGGGAGGGGTAGGGTCCGGCCATGTGTGCCGTCACGGTGTTTTAAATTAAATTTTCATTATTTTGTTAATAAAAAGAACATATTTGTTCAAACGTGTGACGTAATTTAGGGGGGGGGATCCGAGATTTTTGACAGTTTATGCCAAGGGGGAGGGGGGAGTTAAAAACGGTCAAAAATAGCGTGAGGTACTTTATGGACGGCCCCTTACGGGTCCAGCAGCTTAAATACTAATGTCCGTTACACATAGGCAGTAACTATTGACTTTAAAAACTTAAGACTTACAACTTAGTCTGCGAACGAAAGAAACACAAGTGAATGGAATGGCCATGGGTTTGTAATGGTTTCAGCGGCGCCGAGGTGCGTCATTTAGCATGCCGACACCTTTAAAAACAAGTTCATTTATTTTTGTTCTTGCAGTGAAAATTTTTGAACGACTGAAATTGAAATATATATATTACAAAAAATAGAATAAATGACTTGCGTTTTTAGTATGGTGGGGATAGGAGTGGATGAAGGAGGGAGGGGCGGGTTAGATTAACAACATAGGATATTCTCAGCCGAAAATTTAATTTTGTCGGTGTATTTCAAAGACAAGTTAGCAGCTTGTCATTTATTCATTCAAAGAAACAACATCTTTTTGTGCAAAACATTTTTTGTTTCATGTTCAGAGAAAAAGAGTCATATTAAAATACTTTGTAGTTTGTCGGGACCGTATTTTATTTCCCTTTGACAGATAACCTCGTAAGTGTTTTCACTTTTTAAATGATTTTGAAGCAAATATTTCAAACTAAAAGTTTTAATTTCATTAATTGTTTGGGAGCCGCACTTAAGCCACTGTTGGTATAGACATTGAGGATACCTTTTTCAACGGGTACCAGGACGTAATTTTACTACTCGGGTAATTGCACGGCAACGGGTACCCGGGTTCCCGGGTACCAGTTGACAGGCCTATTCAAGACTGTAATAAAAGCACATTTTTCTATCTTTAATTTAAAATTAATTAACAACATTGGTACATTTCTTTAAATGATAAATGTCGCTATTTAATATTCACCGTAATGTCAATGTATGTTGTTTTAGAACATAAATGTTTCATTAAATCAAATGAAAATGAAATGTGTTACTATTTTTAAATCCTTTATATTAACTTGTGGTGTCTGGTTTATTGCTTGCTTGTTTGCTTGTTTGTCGAAAAAACTTTGGATCAATTTTTAACCCACTTCCTCGTAAGCTAGCGAACTGAAATTTTACAGGCAGACTCGTGCCGATGATAAAACGATGTATCAAAATTTCAGATTGATCGCATGTACTGTAATTAAATTATTGAATTATTAGATTATTTATTTATCTCTATGTGTCATGTTAAATTTTTGAGATAGAGTGTCGCGGTGCGTATTATATTGAACGACCTTTTTATTAATACATTCCTGTTGGGCGATTTGGTGCATATTATATTGACAATACTTTTTTATAAACTTTTTCCCGATCGGTGTGCATTATATTACACACGTTTTACGACATATAACTACAATTTTCTATTTTTGGGTTGTCTGGTGCTTCGTATTATAATGAACATTCTGTCAGTTATGTCTCGTTCATAAAGGATTTGTAGTCAAAAACTTTTTTTTTAAAGTTTTTTTTAATTTATTATTAAATCCTTTATATTAACTCCCGGTGTTTGTTTACTTGCCTGCTTGTCGAAAAATCTTTGGATCGATTTTTAACCCACTTCTATGTAAGCTACCGAACTCAAAATTTGCAAGCGGTTTCGTATCGATGATAAAAACAACGTATCAAAATTTCAGTTCGATCGCATGTACTGTAATTAAATTATTGAATTTTTAGATTATTTTATTTATCTCTATGTATCATGTTATTTTTTTTTAGATAGAGTGTCGCGGTGCGTATTATATTGAACGACCTTTTTTAATACTTTCCTGTTGCGCGATTCGGTGCGTATTATATGGACTATAATTTTTTTTTAAAATATATTCCCGATCGGTGTGCATTATATTAAACATGTTTTACGATACATATATAAAATTTGTGATATTTGGATTGTCTTGCGCTGCGAATTATAATGAACATTCTTTTAGTTATGTCTCGTACATAAAGGATTTATAGTCAAAACTTGTTTTTATACGTTTTTTTTATTATGTAAAGCTGCTACTAGGTAATGTATGCATCCGTGTTTATCTTCCCGCCTTTATCACTTACCTTTTGTACTGCTTGATATTTCAAGAGATCATAAAGTTCGTTAAACGCACTCCAAAATATGATAATAGTTTTGTCATTTCACGTTCGTCTATAAATGGTATTTCTTGTTCAGAAAGTGAATTTAGCGCCATGACAGCTGGACCAAGTGTCGAATCTCGAGATTGTTTCGTTTATATTTCGACACATAAACAAGGAAAATCACCTAGGTTTAAATTTGAAACTCCATTTGGTCACAGGGAAATTCTTCAAAATGCATCCCAACGGGAAAATTTTAACGTGACGACTAATTCTAAACATACTGATTATAGAGGAAAATTTATGAGAATGTAAAGAGGAAAATACGCAAGCCGTCCAAAAATCCCAAAGTATGTTTCTCAGCGGTTTGCACGCAAAATGAAAGCGATACGCACCATCGGGACTTTGGTAGTGTGCTTTACCGTGATGGGCATGCCGACTTGGATTTATGTGGTCGTGTTTGCCTACGACGATTAAAGTTTACCTTACTGGATTATAGTCCTAGTTATAAGTTATATGAATAGGGCATTTTAATTCAACGATTAACCCGCTTCTGTATTGCAATGTTGAGTCAATCAAAAGAGCAATGAAGAAATTTCTGTGTTGGGAAAAAAGAGAAAGTTTATAATTTTGTGTAACCGAAGTCTTCTAATTCAAGACCTCTTAACTTGTAGTTGCAACAACTGAATATGAAGATGAATGTTTTCTATACTCTATGATAAAATTCAAATGTCATTTTAAATTCATGCGGACCAAAATAAGATTTAATAAAATAAACTTAAATATTTATTTATTAGTAAAAATATATATTGTGGATTATGTCCAAAACTCAAATATGATTTTTAATGCATATAATTTTATTCAATACTAGGTGAAAGCCAGAAAACTTTCTCTAACATTTAGTACTAGCAAAAAGAAATAACGACAGATCGTATTATTTTCCCAAGTGCCAAGTCTTCAATTTTGTCAACAATAGCACCACATACTTTTTTAATATTTAAACAGAATGGTCTGGTTTTTCTATCAGGGCTGGACAGCTTAAAATTACTTTTGCTGAACATTTGGAATCAGTATCAGTTGTCGTATATGTTTTTTAATACCTAAATATGTTTCTGGATAAAAAAAGTTTGGCGGGACAGAATCCATGCTTTGATTTGAGTTAGTGTATGAGTCGGACACATTCGTTGCATCCAAGCCGCATGAGCTAGAATACCGCATCGTCACTTGCTGTTGTCATATTTAGTTTTGTGTGTTAGTCGAACACATTCAATGCATCCAAGCCGACTTAGCTAGAATACCGCATCGCCACTTGCTGTTGTCATATTTAGTTTTGTGTGTGAGTCAAACACATTCAATGCATCCAAGCCGACTTAGCTAGAATACCGCATCGCCACTTGCTGTTGTCATATTTAGTTTTTGTCACGATTTGGTCATCAGGGCCAACCAAAATCAACTAAACAGGTAAATTTCACAATTTAAAGCTTTCAGTATGGTAAACATTGATAAAATGTTGAATATTTGAACGATTTTGGCATGGTAAACATCGATTAAATGTTGAATATTTGAAAGCTTTCAGCATTGTAAACGTTAGATATTTGCACCGAATGAAAATGGATTAAAGTTTTATATAACTATTTTTCTTGGAACACAACTACTTTTTCCTGTTATGATAATTTTCCAATACATTTGTTAGACCACGAACATGTTGACACACATTTGGATTTAAAAGTTAAGGCAATTCTCAGAACTAAAACTCAAGGAAATTCTCAGAAATACAATTCAAGACAATTCTCAGAAATAAAAGTCAAGTCATTTCGCAAAACTAAATTCGAGGCGATTCTCAATAATAAAAGATCAATATTTTAGAAACTTCTAAAATATAAAAAGTCAATAAAATTGACAATACCAAATAAAAATGAGCAAAATTTAAAATATCATCAACGACATAAGTCGTAGTTCAGTATACATCGGAAGCCACAGCTCAATGCTCTGAGTGGAAGCATCTCGCACTATTGTTTTCAGGATATAATTGGAGAGTAAAAAAACTTCCATCATTCTTCTGATTGGCTGAACAGATATGTGATACCCATGTGTATGTGTATGTGTTTGTGTGCATTATTTCAGTTTTTATCATCGTTAGCTGTGCAAAGATTTTTTCTTACTTTAAAAAAAAATTCGAACAATATTAAAAAAAAATAAGTAAAAAGCTTTATTATTATATTATATATTAATTCACTTCAAACAATTTTAAGGCATTTCGTCAGTTGTTTAAAACTTGAATATATGAATGGAATTTTTTGAGATGAGCCATTTCAGGGACCATGGAAATATTTCCATGTGTTGTGTCAAGAAATCATTTGTCAAAAACATATTGATTTGATATTATGTTAAAAACATGTTTAGAAACTTTGTTAGAAATGAGAGTTTACTGCAGAATAAAATCAACATTTGAGCAACAGAAAAAGAAACGAAATACGCGGACCTGAAAAATATAGATTTACACACAAAATGACACAGTTAACTTCTCCTATAGATACGTATACAAATTTACGTACGCTAATTGAAATTATCAGCTCCAGATTTTTTTATAAAAATAATTTATGGTAGGAAGCTTACGGCCTAAAATATTGGCTCTTACTATGTTAAACGCAATATAAAAAATTCGCAAAATGCAACGTACATAGGCAAATACTTTAAAACAGATAAGACATTTTAAATGACATTTTAATCAAGGGTAATCTTCATAACTCAAAGTGAAATTTTGCTATAAAACCTTTTTTTAAAAAAAAGATAATTAAGGACTACGAAAGGCATTCTTCATTCCGAGAAACGTAATAAAATTGTCGATGTTGAAAAAAAGATTATCAAGGTTTTCAGAAACTCTCAGCTGCTTGCTGTCAATAAAATCTATTCACAAAGTGTACACACCCTTTCTCCAAACAAAGTGTTGGAGTTATCAATAATGATCACCGTTACTATCAAGATTACAGCCAACGCCTTACAAGGAATCTTCAACTCGTTCAGTCACCACACACTCGTCATCATCGCCTCTATCATCGTCCTCGTCGCTGTGTTTACAGTTGCCTCTAACGTCATCGACCTTATCACCCTCGTCAGGTCCCGGAGATCGGATAACTCCAACGCCATTTCCGGTTCAGGTGACAACGGGATCACCAATGGCCGTTGTCGACGTGTTTATCGTCCCCCTCCTGACCCCACTATTTAGTCTTGACGTCATCAACAAAGGACAATGGTACCTGGGCAGCTATATGTGGATGGCGAGGCAATCGCTCAACACTTTGCTGTGTAGTGTGTTAGTCTTCAACATTCTGTTCATGTCAATGGACAAATACATGGCTATCTGCAAGCCCATGTGTTACCGTCTGCTTACCCCCTGGCATGGTTTATGACGGTTTCACAACAAGCTTCTGGGCTTTGGTGGTGTTCTTGTTTATCACGTACACCAATGCGGCTATCAATCCATTTATTTATGTTCCATTAGATCAGTTCGGCTTGAAGTCCGGACTTTGCTTTGCCAAATTGTTTCGTTTATTCCAAAAACTCAATAAGTAATCACACATGTTATGTTTCAAAGGTACCGAGTGTTATAATGTGAGTAATAAAAATTTACTAATTTAATTAGTGTAATTTAAACATTCGATGCATTATAAGTAATTATTATGCCATATATAAGTATGCTCAACAGCTTCCACTTACGATGCTTGCGTAGGATTCTACGCATCAAATGGCAGAACAAGATCACCAATGTCGATGTACTCAGAATAAGCCATATGCTGAGTGTGCACTCAATTTTGAGTGAGAGGCGCCTGCGGTGGTTAGGTCATGTCCGCAGGATGAGCTCGGAGCGCATTCCTAGAGCCTTGCTTTACGGTAAGCTGGCAACCGGTATGAGAAAAAGAGGTCGCCCCTGCTTGCGCTTCAAGGACGTCTGCAAGAAAGACATGTCATTGGCACAGATAGACCATAAAACGTGGGAGACCATTGCCGAGAAGCGCACCTCCTGGCGGGCAAAAGTGAGTGAGGGCATTCCTGTCGCGGAAGCATCCCTCATAGCTTTGAGTGAAGAGAGAAGGGCCAGGAGAAAGGGCAGGGGGGCAGAGGAGCAGGAGTACACGCCATCGTCCCATGCGGACGGATGGTTGCCATTGATTCATTCATTCATGCCATGTACCTTATTATATACGTTTTATAGTATCGCTTAAACATTAATGCTTGTTAAAATTGGAAAGAGAATGTTTTAGCAGAGATGAAATGTGATAGTATTCCGTGGAGATTGACACGAATTGAATAGACACATATATTCATGATTACAATTAGTAGGCATTGTGTAAACTGATTATATGTTCATTTGTAAATTTTTGTTTTATTCGAATCAGTTTATTTCCTAATAATGTATGTTTACCCTTTGCTATTCATGATTACACTTGCTCCTACATTAAAATGGAGAAAACGCTGTCTCCTATTTAGTATCCGGTGAACACAAGTGAACATCCGGTGGATGTTAAAGTTACAGTTGATGTCAAAAGAGTAGTCCGTCTGATTCGTGCTGTGAAAGGTTGGGTAGGTGAGCTCAGTTCTACGCTCTATTACAAACTTTTTAAGGTTATTCTTTGTGCTTTCCCGGGTGTCCTTGTGTCATAACGTACATATATATATGTCCTAGTATTCTAGCGAACTGATATCCTAGTGTCCTAACGTAGTGCTGCCCTAGTGTCTTAGCGTATTCATGTGGTAGTGTCATTACGTTCAGATATCCTAGTATCATAACGAACATACGGCCACATGTCATATCGTACTGATATGCTAGTTTCCCAACGTATAGATTCCATAGTGTCATTAAGTACTGATGTCCTAGTGTCATTACGTACTGATGTCCTAGTGTCATTACGTACTGATGTCCTAGTGTCCTAACTTACTTTTGTCCTTATGTGTCGATGTCCTAATGTCTCGAAATCCCAATACATAAATATGTTAATGTAACAAAAAACTGAAACCAAATTTTGACAACGCCTCTGACATTTCTGGTGCTTAACTATCATTTTACTTGATATTTTCTTAATAAAACTAGAGTCTTGGACAAAGTTGATTTCCTGATTCGAAACATCGTATCGCTCTAAAGAAAAATCCTGGCCTTTAAATTTCGTTCTGTGAATTCTACACCGTTGTCATAAGTTGTCACACATCGAAGGATGGATGTCAGAAATACCCGCACCATACTTGTTTTGCTATAAATTGTATTTATTTACATTTCCCGAGTTTTACCGTTATCAAAATAAAGTGTTCATTCCAATAAAGGTCAAACAAAATAATAGTGTTTAGCTTTAAATAAAAATATTATTAAAAAAATTAAGGTAAAAGCATTAACTGGTCAGGAAAAGTAAAATCAGGAAAGAAGAAAGTAAAATAATATCAGCCGTCACCGACGGAAAACGCAGCCATGTAGTTGCGAGTTTGAAAATCCTCTGCCATCTAAAACTGGTTAATAACTTTACATGTCTACTAAATTATTTTAAAAATCCATGAAACAAGTTTTACTAGATTTAAGATTTTTTAATCAAATTTAAAAAGCGCATAGAAATGTAAACCTTTGTTGTCGTTTCAGCTAAAAAGCAAAACTCAGGTAATGGTTCATGGCCATATTTGGAAATCACGTGCTGTTGAGATTTAAGCCATTCTGAGACAAGCATCTATTTATAGGGTTTTTACCATGGTGACGTCAACGTGGTGAAGTGTTGGGGAATTAAAAGGACGATGAATGAAACAGATACAATCTAACGTGTGTTTGAATGAAACAGATTCAATCTAACGTGTGTTTGAATGAAACAGATACAATCTAACATGTGTTTGAATGAAACAGATTCAATCTAACGTGTGTTTGAATGAAACAGATACAATCTAACATGTGTTTGAATGAAACAGATACAATCTAACATGTGTTTGAATGAAACAGATACAATCTAACATGTGTTTGAATGAAACAGATACAATCTAACATGTGTTTGAATGAAACAGATTCAATCTAACGTGTGTTTGAATGAAACAGATACAATCTAACATGTGTTTGAATGAAACAGATACAATCTAACATGTGTTTGAATGAAACAGATACAATCTAACATGTGTTTGAATGAAACAGATACAATCTAACATGTGTTTGAATGAAACAGATACAATCTAA
Organism: Ampullaceana balthica; assembly: GCA_944989445.1. NCBI lineage: Eukaryota > Metazoa > Mollusca > Gastropoda > Lymnaeidae > Ampullaceana > Ampullaceana balthica. The sequence continues at coordinate 3,190,249 of CALYLW010000018.1, forward strand.
CATGTGTTTGAATGAAACAGATACAATCTAACATGTGTTTGAATGAAACAGATACAATCTAACATGTGTTTGAATGAAACAGATACAATCTAACATGTGTTTGAATGAAACAGATACAATCTAACATGTGTTTGAATGAAACAGATACAATCTAACATGTGTTTGAATGAAACAGATACAATCTAACATGTGTTTGAATGAAACAGATACAATCTAACATGTGTTTGAATGAAACAGATACAATCTAACATGTGTTTGAATGAAACAGATACAATCTAACATGTGTTTGAATGAAACAGATACAATCTAACATGTGTTTGAATGAAACAGATACAATCTAACATGTGTTTGAATGAAACAGATACAATCTAACATGTGTTTGAATGAAACAGATGCCATTCCAAAACTGATATTTTTCAAATAATTAACATTTTCGAGATTGTTTAAAAAAATAGTTTGCAGACATTTTGTTTATTAAAGAATTTATTTTTGTTACAAACATAAACAATAACACAATTTTTGAACATTACAAAAGAAAAACGCAAATAACTATAAATTGTAGGCCAATTTCAATCAGAAATGAACGGTTACGTGTTTGGTTCGTGAGGTTTTTGGCTACCATGGTAACTATTGAAAAAAACAACAGTACATCATTATTTCAATATCATATTTGTTTCAATCAAATATAACTAAAAAAACTAAAACCACCCTAGTGGTTCGTGACGTGTTCATTTGATTTTTCAACTACTTCTAATCAAATGGGTGGTTCGATTATCACATTATAGAGTGAAAATTTTACATTTCCACCTAATGGGCCAGTCGCGTTTAAAGATAACCGCTTTTAATATGTTATAAAAATATTCTAAGGACGCTTTTCTAAACCTTCAGAGAATTTTCCAAATGATGCTTTCAGTTTAAAATGTGTTTTAAAAAAACAAACACATTTTTAAATATAATATTTGAATCATGTTTTAAAGTTGTGACGATAAGATAATACTAATTATATATTAAATTATTAAATTTTTTACTTAAACTTGTCAAACATAATTTTTAATGAGAAAGAGAGGGAAAAAAAATCAGAATCTTGAAATTTTTTTATCATTGTTCTGAGTTGACTTTAAAAAAAAACTTGCACAAGATCAGTACGTGAGTAAAATTGCGAATAATTAATTTTTATAAGAGGTTTTTAAAAGTAATCATCTTTATTGAAGATAAATAGTTAGTAAATATCCTAGTAAATATTTTATCGTTTGACAAATCTAGAAAACTTTATGTTCATCCAAAGTTGGAAGACATTAGCCAGATGTCAGTTCCTTACATCAATAACAACCAGGTAAAGTTTGACATATTAAGAATTAAAAATATACCGGTAGTTTTAAATCAACAAATTAAATCATGCAGAAAACCTACACTTAATCAAAACACACTCACAATTACATAAACCTAAAAAAAATAAATAAATAAACCTAAAAAAATAATAAAATAAAAAATAAAAAACGTAACGAACTAATTAATATCACAAGAACTAAATACATTGACATTATAAAAATTTATTCCATGAATTTTTTTTTATAAAAATACTTTTTCCAACATTTATATTTTTTAATAAGTTTTTAACTTTCACCACTTCCCACAAAAGCATTACCTTTGGCGGGAAAAAAATGTTTAAAAAAAGAAATTATTGAAAAGATCAACATATTTTACTCACAATATTACGTTTTGTATTTCAGAACAGAAGACTTCCAAAATGACGTTCTCACACTGCAGTGCTCTCAGTGCATTCTTAATTCCCTTTAACGAAACGATCACATCGGATTTGGGAGTTCTAACAGCGTCGGCCTTTGTCCTAGCTATCATCTCCACACTGACCGTTGTGCTCAACGTAACAGTAATTGTCGCTGTATTGAGATCCTGGTGCATTGCTTACTACAAAATAACGTCACACGACAACACCTCACCTCAGATAGTCATTCTATCCATGGCCGTAATCGGTTTACTTTATGGTCTCCTGGCCATGCCAATGGGAGTCTTGGAGGTCGTACATAACGGAGAGTGGCCTCTAGGGGCAGGTTTATGTCGTGCTCGACACGCCTGTGATCAACTCCTAGGAACCTCGTTCATGATACACGTCATGTGTCTGTCAATTGACCGGTACATCGCCATTTGCAAGCCTCTCAAGTACAGGGTGCTGACCTATAAGACCGGCCTGGCTATGACTGCTGTCGCCTGGTTGTTGTCAAGCATTTTCACAGTCGCTACACAGTATGTCATGGAATCTCAGGCAGACGTAATAGCCAGACTTTTTAACACGTCATCGACGGTCAAACCAGAATATTATCTTTTAAAAGACAAGGGTTTTATCCTTACCGACTATTTGGTATGGAACTCTCCATTCATTGTCTCTGATTTTCTTTACGGGTTCATTCTTCTTGAAGTTTACCGATATCATAAAAGGACCTCTGAACGTTTAAAACCTCAAACTGGTGATGTGTACCTAAATTCTGATGTGCCGTTCAACTCTAAAAACAAAAATCAAGTCGTTACTTCAAGTGGTCCCAACAAACCTTCACAATTTCTAGGATATCGCGTGTCTTTCATCACAGAGGCACACGCCCCTTTACCACCGACAGCAGATCGGAAAAACGGATCATATCAAAATGTCTCACACGGACGTCCGAAGATCTTAAAGGCTTTCCGCACCGTTGGGTTCATTACGATTTGCTCCACGCTCTGCTGGTTGCCGGCTCTACTCTACCTGACCTGGATGCTTGACCAGGGTCCAGGCTATCAGCTGTGGTCAGAAGTTCTGGTAGTGTGGGTCACGTACATCAACTCTGCATTAAACCCGATCATCTACTGTACGTACAAACCTGTCAGGAGAGCTGTGACGTCAATTTTTAGGAACTAAGAGATTGATTGTGTGGCATCTCACTGTGTTAATTCTTCGCGTGTTTCATAAGATAGGTTTGTAATAAAACTTAGAGAGCTATATTGAGGGTGAAGTTTAATTGTTAAGTCTATCTGATGTTTTAACTAATCAAGAACCAGTGGCGTATCTAGGGATTACGATGCCCGGGGGTGGCCTCTTTGGGGGCTATGCATTGTGACATTCGACATCATGAAATGAGATAGTGTACACTCCTTGGGGGACCTCCTCAAGTGAGGGCCCGGGGTACTCTTGAATTTGGACCCCCTCCTCTAACGACGCGACTGTCTAGAACGGGGCACAAAGAGTTATATTTATTGTGAAGTAAAGATCAGACACTTTTTTTTAAAAAAGCTAAATTAATAAATTTTTGGCGCATTTAGAATTGTAAATAAAATTTAAGAAATAAATTATGTTTAAAAAAATAATTCAATTCTGTTGGTGATTTTAAAAGACTAATGTCCATTCAATAGAAATATTGACATTCTTGTTACTTTCACCACTCTAATTTCGTAACTTTGAACCATTATTTACTTAATTAAATTGTAATATTGAAACAATTTTTAGGAGTATTAAGGGAAAGATTTGATGAAATGTTTTGATGGAAGGGGAACACTTTTTAAAATCTAAGCTGCACTATGGCATCAGTGGCGTAGCGAGGGAGGGGGGGCAAGAGTGGCAGAGCCCTGTGTGTACTTTGTTAAGGGCGGCTAATTCCTCGTCGTTATTGAAGTTCTAGGAACTAAAACTTTAAAGTAAGTGGAGCTTTTCATCGTAATAAATATAAACCAAAGAAATTAATAAAAGAAATAAAGGAACTATCCTAAAGTATGTAAATGTTTATACTGCCAAAACTTTAGACTCCATTTTGGATACACACTCATCTGATACTAATGCTAATAAACTGAAAAACCAAGAGTCTTATGTAGTATGATGACATGACACTGATCTCCTGGTAACTTAATTAATTCTTAAAATTTTATAGCCATTCATGTTGTAGAAGCAAAATTTACTGTACCGAATCAATTTCAAACATGAGCCAATCAAATGCTCCGGGAGGCACTATGTTGGGGCGGCTAATTCCTAGTTTTTTATTCGCTTCTAAAAATGGAGAAAAAAAATTTAAATAAAACTTATTAAAAGAAAATAAAAGCCAAGGTAAAAATTAATAATAGAAATTAAGGATCTTTCTTAAAACATGTGAGCGTTTCTAATGCCCAACCTTTAAATGCCATAATGAATATAACGATTTCTTGAAATAATGGTACTGAATCGAATAACTAAAGGGATGAAGTAAAGGAGGATGACACTGATGTGCTGGTACTTGTATTTGATTCAAATTTGTCAGCCGCTCATCTTGTAAAAGCTAAAATTGCTGTATCTGTTATATTCCAACAACAACCAATAAAGTTGCAACAACATACATGAAATATAATTGACATAAATTACTTGTAGGTACAGATAGGATTTGAGGTTGCTATAAGTGCCGCGAGATTGCGAGAGGGGCCAACACGTTAACGTTAACTTCTCCAAATTAGTCATGGACCTCACGGACGTCATACCAAAATAGAAATAATAGGTGTAACGCTAGAATGCTTTAATGTGTGTAAACTAATGGGAAAATAAAACAAAACCGTAAAAACAAAGTTTTTGACTATAAATCCCTTATATATGAGACATAACTAAAAGTATTTTCAAATATTTACATAATGAATCTGTCTTAACTCAACTTTGCTTTTAACCCGGGGGGGGGGTGGGGGGTGGGAGAGGGGAAAGGTTTTGTCACCCATCGCTTGACCGAGCTCAGCGTGACACGCAAAATGTAAACAAAAGCACGCCGGTACACCTGGTTAAAACACGAGATATGTTCACTCTCTGGCTGGCGTGAAGTCAATTGACCCGTAAAATGTAAACGATAGCGACCGCTACATATAGTTTATATAGATAAACTAAAAAATGCATTAACTTAATTATGATACGTTTGATCGATCTGAAATTTTGATACGATGCATTGTTAGGTGGCACGGGTCCGTGTGCCAAATTTCAGCTCGATGCCTTCACGGGAAGTGGGTCATTTGTGACTTTTCTTTTTCCGAGGTGCCTGCCCAAGACAGACAGAGAGACAGAGAGAGAGACGGCCGTGAAGTTAATATAAGGGATTTAAAAATGTGCGTACATAAATGGCTTATTCTTTCAGAGCATCATTATTTGCATAACAAAAGAAATGAACAAAATTGCTCATCGAATTGAATTAAAACTGGCATAAAATAAATAAAAAAGTAGCCACTCGTGAACATTACCTAAACTTTATTAAACGAAAGAATCAGAAATCAGATACAAGGAGTATATGATTAAATAAATAAAGGTAAAAAAATGATTTTTAAAAACCACGTTTTTACAAGTGGACTAAAAGAAGAAAATAATTTAAAACTGGGGGCGGGCGATTATCAGGTTTACCATATGCGGTTCACTCATTCTCTCACTTATAGATCTCTCTTTTGCCTTCTAAATTAGAGATCTTTAATTTTTATACCAAACACCAGCCCCACGTTTTTAGTCATATTAAATTAAAGTACTTGAACTTATAAGTTTTAAATTATTTTATTCTTTTTAGTCTATTAATAAAAACGTGGTTCTTAACAATATTTTTGTACCTCTATTTATTTTACCGAACACCTCATCAGCGCCCGCCCAACGTTTTATAACAAAGCGATGAGGTCACGGGGTGAACTCTTCTCGCGAAATTACACTACCGCAGGCGGGTATAGATGCTTGTATAAAGATAAACTCAGAAATGCATTAATTTAATTACGGTACATTCGATCAATCAAAAATTTTGATGCAATGTATTGTAATCTAATCTGTGATAAAATGTTAAGCTCTCTAGGTCAATCAGAAGTGGGTTAATTTTACGTTGGCAAATTTGAAAAATTGCGGACAGACAAACAAACAATGCCACAGGAACGAAAGCGAGTTAATAAAACGTGGTTAAAAACGAAAGACACAACTTTGCAAACATTCATCTTTGAGGTACGAGATACTAAATATCCAATTGTTTAGGATAGCTCTCAGTATAATTCATATAAGAATCAAACAAGTCCAATTGTGTGATATGTAAAGATTGAAAAACAAAGAGTAGACGTTTGGGGCTGTCCATAAATTACGTCAACATTTTTTTTTCAATTTGTACGTCCCCCTTGTCAATAACTTGTCAAACTTCCAGAGACCCCCTATAAAATTATGTCACCATTTGATCCCCCCCCCCACCAAATAAAAAATATTAATAATAAAATGGGAAATAAAGTATTTTAACTAGACTAGTTTACAACTACAGCACAAAAAAGAATCAAAGTAAAATGCTTAGAAATAAAGTTGTATAAACTTTTCAACTTATGAACATATTTCCAATTTATAACTACAAAGGCTTATTCTAAATAGAAAAGAGATTATCTATAGGGTTTACAAAAATGTATGGGAGTTTTTCAAAAATTTGACATTTTTGCAACAGTGAAGTTTTAAAAAATGAAATTTATTTTCCATGTGATCTTTCTTTATGATAGTAATCAGTGACCATTTAAATACTATATTTTTTTTAAAAATAGACCTTAACTCCGTGTTTTTGTTTTACAGTAGCGGTCTAACGGTCAAGCATCGCATTTAATTTCCCTGGTGTAACGCAAAATTAAAGTAGGCTACACACAAAGACTGAAAAACACATTTTTAAAAACAAAATACATTTATATTTATTAAAAAACAACTAAATTTGATTGCAATAAAAATTTAAGACATGCAATAAATGACAAAGGTTATCAGTGGGTGTTCAAATAACAACGTTCATAACAATCATAATAACAATAACTAATTTTGTTCATAAAATTATGCTTATAAGCAAGTAATATCGTAAATATCTTTATAATAAATCACAACACACCCTAACTAAAATTAATAGGCAGCCTGAAAGAATTATGATACATAAGAAAATAGTTATTTGTGAATTTAGTTCCTGTTACAAAAGTGAGTTTACTGTTACACCAGTGAACTTTTCTTTACATCAGTCAGTTATCATAGTTTCTATCTTTAAATATTTAGGAATTTTTGTTAACTTAAACACAATATACGTTTTATGATCAAGATATGCCTTGTAAGATTGCAACAATTAAATAACGCGAGGTATATAGATAATAGAGAACTTTTCGTTACACCAGCGAACGTTTCGTTACATCAGTGAGTTATTATTGTATCTATTTTTAAATGTTTAGGAGTAGTTTTTTTTTAACTTGAACACAATATGCATTTTATGATAATGGATATGCATTCTAGGACTGCGATTAACTATTTTTATGAATATAGAATATATTAAGTAAAAAAATAGTAGAAAAAAAGCCAGCTAACTGGAGAGGGGGGCGTATTAAATGAATAAATTTCATAAACTAAATACATTGTGTTCAACATTTCTAATTGTATGGAAACAACGGCACAAAATGGTTTGGACACCAATATAGTGGCTTGTGATTTGCCCTGGTGTAAGTCCACAAGGTCATTGCATCATAATTACTTGTTTTTACTCGGGTTGGATGTGAAATCTCGTTCCCGGGTCGGTGCCTTCAGAAAAAAACACTGAAATGATTGGCATTTTCAATACACTGGCGAGCCCGAAAATTTGCGATTTGCCAAAATAAAATGTTTGTTTGAAGAGGGTCCTTACTTCTTTCTCAAAAAGAAATCTGACAACGTCATCTTTATCTATTGTGTTCTCCCGGGACATAAAAATCATAATAAGAGGCAAACACATATTTGTAGCTGTAAGATACTACGATATAAGCCTTAGGAAAGATATGCATCACTGAAATAAGGCTCAGAATGAGTTGCAAGCTCATAGATAATGCAAATCCAAATTTCATCAAGGCATTTATTTTTTCCATAAGCAAATTGAGCACGACAGGCTGGTAGGCAGTCTCCATCTTCTCTCACCTTAATCTGAAATATCATCAAATATGTAACCAAGTTTTTGCTTAGTTGGTATGTCGTCTGTAACATCATTCACTGCTCTTCTCTCTACTATTTCTATTGTGGTATTAATGACACATTTAGCGGACCAATACGTCTCATTCATATGTGGCATCTGCGACACACATTCATGGACAAGCTCTGCAAAAGTCTCTAGTTCATCTAGATTTTAAAAAAATCTTTTTTAAAAATTTATATTTGTTTAAAATGATTTTTGACGTCAACTGTTCTTGGCCACATTCAACAATTTTAAAAAAAGTTAAGACCCCTCCCCCCTATTTTTTTTGACGTAATTTATGAACAGCCCTTTGTAGAATATTTCAATGATTTCATTAAAACAGAAAATTAATAACCTTAAAACATTTCTAAAATGATTTTAAACAAATGATGGTCTAATAAGAAAAACCCGTAAAAAACCAAGTTTTTGACTATAAATCCTTTATGTACGAAAAGTAACTAAAAGAATGTTCATTGTAATACGCAGCGCCAGACCATCCAGAAATACAAAATTGAAGTTGTGTCGTAAAACATGTTTAATATAATACGCACCGATCAGGAATATGTTTATAAAAAGAGCTGTCAATAAAATACGCACCTTATTGCGCGACAGAAAGGTTGTTCAATATAATACGCACCGCGACGCTCTATCTCAAAAAATAGCATGATACATAGGAATAAAAAAAATAATCTAAAAAATCAATAATTTAATTACGGTACATGCGATCGATCTGAAATTTTGATACATTGTTTTTATCATCGGTACGAAACTGCCTGCAAAATTTCAGCTCGCTATCTTGCGAGCAAGTGGGTTAAAAATCGATCAAAAGTTTTGGCGACAAGCAAGCAAGCAAGCAAGCAAGCAAGGTCCGCCGCAGACACCACGAGTTAATATAAAGGATTTAATAAAAACAACCCGTAAAAAACCAAGTTTTTGACTATAAATCCTTTACGTATGAGACGTAACTAAAAGAATGTTCATTATAATACGCAGCGCCAGACCATCCAGAAATACAAAATTGAAGTTGTGTCGTAAAACATGTTTAATATAATACGCACCGATCAGGAATATGTTTATAAAAAGAGCTGTCAATAAAATACGCACCTTATTGCGCGACAGAAAGGTTGTTCAATATAATACGCACCGCGACGCTCTATCTCAAAAAATAGCATGATACATAGGAATAAAAAAATAATCTAAAAAATCAATAATTTAATTACGGTACATGCGATCGATCTGAAATTTTGATACATTGTTTTTATCATCGGTACGAAACTGCCTGCAAAATTTCAGCTCGCTATCTTGCGCGCAAGTGGGTTAAAAATCGATCAAAAGTTTTGGCGACAAGCAAGCAAGCAAGCAAGCAAGCAAGGTCCGCCGCAGACACCACGAGTTAATATAAAGGATTTTAAAAAATGAGTGACTGCAGGTATACATGAGTTCAAGAAAGAAGCAAAGACAAACATTTCAATGTCAAAGCTCAATCAAAAAGTTCACATAACCAGATTTCTGTACATGCAGGTTCAATTGGAGCGAACATTCTATTTTAGTACACATTTAAGTTTTTATGCATTCTTTTCAATTTGTACACACCATTAGAAAAATCTTTTTGCTTCCACATGCTTCAGGATAAAAAGACTTCAGGATAAAGTAGTCACTATACCATGAATTCATTTTAAGCTTATTTTGAAAGGTATAGTATACATTATAGAAAAACAGACAGAGGCAGACAAAAAGGTGAACACACGAACAGACGCAGGAATTTTAGTATTCACAAACAATTTTTTTAAAACATTGCAAACATCTACTTTCGGAGGTCAATAATGCCCGAAATTACTTACAAACGTAAAGTGCTAAAATGCTTTGCAGAGGCTACTCACGGAGAAACTAATTGAATACGTAACGGATGTTTTGACATTTGCTAAAATTTTATGTGGAGACCTTATCATTTTAATCGTAACTTCCAGACCAATAATGAATTAGCAAATTGTTGGCAATCAAAAGGAATATGTATGTAAGAAAATATTTAGGTACACATTGGAATTCTTCATAAGATGAGGTTACTGTGACGTTTTGACTGTTACAGAATTGGGAAAACATTTCATTTTTGTACACCAGCTAATCTTCTAATTAGATTATTCAAATCCAATGTATCTCAAATAACATTGTTAAGCAAGGACTATTTAACTCACGAGAAAAATGAATTAATTAATTCTAGCCCACTTGATTTATTCAAGTTTATTCAGATATTTAGGCTCGAAGTCGCCATGCCTAAAACAATAGAATTAGTACAACCACCTCTTACAACAATATAATTAGTACAACCACCTCTTACAACAATAGAATTAGTACAACCACCTCTTACAACAATAGAATTAGTACAACCACATCTTACAACAATTGAATTAGTACAACCACCTCTTACAACAATATAATTAGTACAACCACCTCTTACAACAATAGAATTAGAACAACCACCTCTTACAACAATAGAATTAGTACAACCACCTCTTACAACAATAGAATTAGTACAACCACCTCTTACAACAATTGAATTAGTACAACCACCTCTTACAACAATAGAATTAGTACAACCACCTCTTACAACAATAGAATTAGTACAACCACCTCTTACAACTGGCATCAATCATGCATGCTGTGAGTGAAGCATATTAAAACTTAAGTGGTTGATACTTGAAACCATAATTACAACCAATAATAAATACAACAAGATTGACTAATTTATGTTTATTTAGGCCACTTGAGCATCGTATAGATAAAGACTTTGATTTATCAAAGATTTTGCCATGATAATAAGCACATGCCTTTCTTAAAAAAATGAAATATTTTATACATGTATTTATTTCTGTTATAAAATTGCGTAGTGTCTTATTAATACCTTGTAATCAAATTATCTTTTCTTCATGTCATCAACGTAGTTTTCTGAAAAAAGGGGCGGGGGTGGCAAACCTGGGATCTGCCCCGGACCTCACATACCCACACTTCACCGATGTATGGCATAACAATCTTCACTAAACTTTCATAAGAGTAATCAGAAATAACACTTCTCGGGGTGTATGTATTTGATGCTAAAATTGTGTTTAAAATGGGAGCTAAATATTTAAAACAAAAAAAAATACTTAAAAAACATGGAATTTTAGCACCAGTTGAATATTTTCTTATAAATCAATAACTTATACAGTAACGTTCACGCATTTAAAAAAAAATTACAACATATTTTTAATGAGCACACTTTATTCTTTAAAAAGCACAGCAATGATAATGACAAAAATTGATATGTCAACCACAAACAAATACTATGGCAATGAATAGCTGCATCTGTTTTATCAAAAGTACAGTGCAGCATGGTGGTGTGACTCCATCTTTGACAATCGTAATGTTCTTCCTCTTGGCCGTTTCACTGAACTTACTGGCTGTTCTGCTCAGGACAACGGGGTATAAAATTTTCAGTCGTTAATATATAAGCATTAAAATTTTCACTTTAAAAAGCAATTCACAGAATGATACTGCGATAAAATTTAAAATAAGACACAAGATACACAACCGATTAAAAAGTAAATGAAAAACAAAATTAAAGGTTCATTGAGGGACATTTACACGTGCAAAGGTTTCAGCAGATTAAATGCCTTCGTCAGTAAAAGCACAATAAGAAAATTATGTGTTTTACATTTATATTATATGTTTAAAAAAACTACTGTTGAACACTTATTAAGTAGCGAACAAAAACACAGGATAGAACATCATGAAGGTTCTATCTGCAAGGCTGCCGTCTGCAGTTGCAGCTAATAACAAACTCAGCAAAATACAATAAAATACAGACATGGAAAATAGAACACAATATAATAAAGACATTAAAAATACAATACTATAAAATACAGAGATGGAAAATACAATACAATAAAATACAAATACAGGAAAGAGATTTTGCAAATGTCTAAAATTTTAATTTTGGTTCAAACCATTAGCAGCCAACGTATGAAATATCATTAATGTTTTAAATTTAATATTAAAAACTCACGTTATGACTAGCGGCGGTGAATTGTTTTAAGTCAGGACATGTTTATTGACAGCATACAAATGTTCTCTACTTTGGTCTGATCTGTGTAAAAATATTGCATTTCTTGAAGTGAATGTTATAAATCACTTTGATAATTTTTACGTTAAACTAACTTTATTTTAAATATCTGAAGATGGAATATGGTGTTTTATATTTCAAAATTTAATTTTAATATTTTTTTACTAATGATGAATTCATTTACCGCATAGGGGAGTTAAAACAGATTCAGTCTGTAAATGTTTGTCGCGTTTGAACATAATTAATACTTTTAGTTATGTGTAATATATAAGATTTTTATAGTCAAAAACTTTATTTTTACGGTTTTTTTTAAAAAAATCCCTTATATTAACTTCACTGCCGTCTCTCTCTGTCTTGGGCGGGCGGAAAAACAAAAGTAAAAAATGACCCACTTCCCGTAAAGCCATCAAGCTGAAATTTGGCACATGCATCCGTGTCACCTAACAATGCATTGTGTCAAATTTGCAGAGGTTTGTCGCGTTTGAACATAATCAATACTTTTAGTTATGTCTCATATATAAGAGATTTGTAGTCAAAAACTTTGTTTTTACGGGTTTGTTTTATTATTAAATCCCTTATATTAACTTTAACTTCAAGGCCGTCTCTGTCTGTCGTCATCTCATGGGCGGGCGGAAAAACCAAATAAAAAATGCCACACTTCCCGTAATGCGATCGAGCTGACATTTTGCAAATAGACCCGTGTCACCTAACAATGCATTGTATCAATTTTGCAGATCAATCGAACGTACCTTTATTAAATTAATGCATTTTTAGTTTATCAATATCAACTATATGTAGCGGTCGCTATTGTTTACATTTTACGGGTCACTTGACTTCACGCCAGCCATCGGTGAACACATCTCATGTTTTAACCAGGTGTACCGGCGTGCTTTTGTTTACATTTTGCGTGTCACGCTGAGCTCGGTCCAGCGATCGGTAACCAGACCTTTCCCCTCTCCCACCCAACCCCTAAGGGGTTATAAAGCAAAGGGAAGTTAAGACAGATTCAGTCTGTAAAGGTTTGTCGCGTTTGAACATAATCAATACTTTTAGTTATGTCTCATATATAAGAGATTTGTAGTCAAAAACTTTGTTTTTACGGGTTTGTTTTATTATTAAATCCCTTATATTAACTTTAACTTCAAGGCAGTCTCTGTCTGTCGTCATCTCATGGGCTGGCGGAAAAACCAAGTAAAAAATGTCACACTTCCCGTAATGCGATCGAGCTGACATTTTTCAAATGGACCCGTGTCACCTAACAATGCATCGTAACAAAATTTCAGATCCATCGAACGTACCGTAATTAAATTAATGCACTTTTAGTTTATCTCTATAAACCATATGTATCGGTCGCTATTGTTTACATTTTACAGGTCACTTTATTTCACGCCAGCCATCGATGACCACATCTCGTGTTTAATAACACCAGGAGTTGAGTTAACGCCACCCGTCGATGTCCACACCCCCCTACCTCCGGTTTTAAAGCCATATATATTTATCAATATAATCAATACTTTTAGTTATGTCTCTTACATAAGTGATTTATAGTCAAAAACTTTGTTTTTACGGGGTTGTTTAATTTTAAATTTCCTTTCATCTGGATTTGAACAAAAACATACATGTTTAAGACAAACTTACTCGACCAATGGCATATTTATTTTTTAAAACATTTTTTTTAAGGTAAATCAAACATTTCCTAGAGGCAAACAAACAGACGTATCAAAAGAAACATTAAAATATATCACACAATCAAAAACCTACTGCTGTAAGATTGAGCTTATCGTAGACATAAGAATTGTTGCGAGATTTCTTGTATTTGTTTTTATAAATTAATTTCGTGTGAATGTGTGCAATTGCCAAACCCGTTGACCAACTTCAATCGGTGAAAAAACCAAAAACAAGATTTGCCCAGCAAAACCGGAGTTAAATTTTTTAAAAATTAAGTGAAACATGACAAGTTAATTTTTTTCACATTTTAAAATTGATTTGATAGAGTATCCTGCATCAAAATTTACGCAATCGTCACCATGGTAACATGGCAATCGATACTGCCATACATGTCATTTAACGCCTTAGTGCTGCAAAACAGTTTGACAACGCTGAGGTTGCATCGGCTGTTTGATTTGTTAAATTTTTGAACACCATGTTTTATTGTGATTGTAAAGGAGGTGCACATCAACACAATCTTGGGAGCATCATTGTGCTGGCAGTCACGGAGACGTAGTGTATTGAAGGAGGCAGAGAGAATTGAAAGATATGGAAAGAGCAGGAATACTGTCATAGGATCGTGCAAAACGGATGGACCTGACTTGAAATCTACATAGAAATTTAAGGGAAAAAAATTATGATAAGTAATCTACATTGAAAGAAATTTCTATGATGGAGAAAAAACCTTTTTAAAGTTCTCAGAAAGATGCATTCAGGCCAGTAAAGTATTAACCGGCGAAATAAATAATTCGAAATGAATTTTTCCGAGTGTTCCGAGCTCAGATTTACTCTCGTTGAAGATGACGTCTTACTGACCTCGCACCCACAAATTCTCGTGGTATCAGCTGTTTTTCTTATACTGATGACGACTTTTGCCACCCTATCCAACATTACGGTCACTAAGGCTCTTATTGTATCACTCCTCACCGACCGGAAACGGGTCACTTCTTGTCAGAATGAGATCACCAAATACCTCATGTCATCCCTGGCCATCTCAGATGCACTCCTGGCGATCCTTGTAATGCCCTTTAGTATAATAGAAATCATTCACAACGGAAAGTGGGTTCTTGGTTTCAGGGCGTGCATCTTTAAGTATTGTTTGGACTACTTACTTACCGGGGTATCCTTCTTCAACGTTTTATTCATGGCCCTCGACCGCTATCTCGCTGTTTGCCACCCACTGAGGTACAGGCTTTTGTCCCACAAGCATACCTACGTCATGATATGTGTATCTTGGATAATTCCATGTTTATGTCTGACTTCGTGGTTCATAGCAGACGCATATCAATTAAATGACAGTTTGAAGTTGACCAATACATGCATTTTCTACAACTTACCGACCGAGTTCATCATTTCCATTATCGTTACCTACATCATTCCTTTCTTAATAATGTATTTGCTATATTTATTGATCATTCGAAAGCTGAGCAGGATTAAAAAACCTCTTGGACTTCGCATGAAAGGCAAACTCAGCGGGCAAGCATTCACTAGGAAACAGTTTGAAAATAATGAATTATGTCAAGTGAAATCGCCAGCAAGGAATGTTTCGACCTTACAACTTGATGTTAACTTTGAAATTCCCAAAGGATCTGCTACAAACGAATCAATTCGTTATATTTCACTTATTTCTATTCCTGGCAACGGCTTTGGAGATATACATAATTCGGGTTTCACCGATTCTAAAATAAGCGCGTCAAAGAGAAACTACAAAGCGTTTCGCACCATAGGTCTGGTTATTATATGTTTCACTGTTTGCTGGCTCCCTTCATGGATTCTGTTGTTTGTATTTATGTTCAGTAAGAGCTTAATCCCAAGCTGGTTATTTTTCTGTGTCAGCTGGTTTGCATTCTTGAACACCGCACTGAACCCAGTGTTGTATTGTTGCAATCGTTCTGTTCGAATGGCCATTAAATCTGTGATATTTCCAGCCCCGCGTAACTATATATAGGTAAGTTATGAAGGCGGGATACAATTTTTTGATATTTTTGTTTTAGAAATTGATAATAAACGATACAGGGGTTCACAGACATAGAAGAAAAATAAATTAAATTTTGAAATAAGTCTTTAATCCAATAAATTTTCTTCTGGTTTGAATTTAAATCACCGATTTTGTAATTTATATATATAAATATATATATATATATATATATATATATATATATATATATATATATATATATATATATATATATATATATATATATATATAATAGCTCCGGCCAATCCGGAATCGGGCCATTCTTACTAACCCATCTACGGCTCCGCCTTTAGCCGGATTTCACTTTATAAATCCGACCAAATCCGGCTCCAGTAGGATTAAAAATATTTGAGTCCAGTACACCCCTAAGTATTACTCTCTGTAGCGACGCAAGCCACACAAACGTTATGTTTTGTATTTTTCTTTTTGGATCAACTGAACTGAAGTTAGTTTACTTAATTTACAGTTTTCATTGCTTCTATCGTTTAAATAGAAAACAACTACAAATGCAATTAAAGTTGGATTTTCATATTGATTTTGTGAATACGATAAAATTAATTGGTTTTTCTTTTTATAACTTAGTGTTACAATATTTTAAAAATATTTTATTTATATTTGTTTTTAATCAATAATTATTTTTTATAGCCACATATTTTAAATCAGATAATAAGGATGTGATTAATCAAATCAATTTGCATTTTGCAGATTTAAGTTCTTTGCAAAATTAAAAAAGTATAGAAATAATACTTGGTAGTATTAGGCGTTTCTGAATTTGTAAACCTTTAAACTAAACAATCACATACGTTATTAGTATTTTTAAGAATGCACGAAACGTGAAGTTAACATATGTTTATTACGTGACCTTAATAATATCTAAATCAAAGGGAGAAGCATTTGAAGGGATGCATTTTAAATGAATAAGATGTGCATATACAATTCTTAAAAGTATTATGATTTTTAAAATAATTGTTTGAAATTTAATATATTCATAATTTTGGCTTAAAATATGTTTGTGAATACAATTAATTTTTAAAAGTTTATTGTCTCACCTTGGAAATATTTTAGTTTTTCGGAAACCTTATTTATTACACTATGTAACAAATTTTCACTTTTTTCTCTTCCTGTGTTGAAAGTGTGTTTTCCTATCCCGTTAAGTGTAGAAAAGAAAGGAAATCGCTGTTATTCCAGAAAAACTTTGCTTCTGTGACCGGGACATTGAAATTTGGAAAATCGCAGGTTTTCGAGAATATTATCGATTTGCTTTCAATGCCGAGCTTCCTCCCTGAACTGCTAGATATATTTGTCCAGATGTTTCTACAATTCTCCTGAACACTCTAGAACGTTCAAGAAACTTCCAGAACTTTCGAGAAACTCTCAGAACTGTCTAGAAACTTCTTGAACGTTCCAAAATTAGCTGTACAAGTATAAAGGCACAGGTGTCTCGAACCAAGATTCCAATTCGTTTTATTGCAGACGCAAAAGATAACGATTCGTAGTTGAAGAGAAGTTATTTATTTGATATGGCATCAAGAGGTTGTTTGCATCCAGCCGATTCATTCTGCTACGTGTGCGGACAATTCATAAAGACAAGAGCGAAAAAGTACTCCGTGGAAGCAAGTCGTATAATGTGCGAGGCCTACAAGGCAAACTTCGGCGTGCTGGTCGGGGACCAAGACAAATCTTGGGCACCGCATTTCACATGCGAATATTGCAAGAAAACGCTTGAAAGTAAACTGAACTGTCACTTCACGCTTAGGTGTGTTTTTATGTAATCACAAAGCTGAAAACTATGTGGAGTTGGTGCAGACTCTAATAAAGAATTACGCGCAAAATGGAATGCAGAATGTCTCTGAACGTCCATATCCTTGATTCGCATCTCGACAAATTCAAGGAGAACATGGGCGCTTACTCCGATGAGCAAGGCGAGCGCTTTCATCAAGATATATTGGACCTTGAACGTCGTTACCAAGGATATTATAACGAAAATATGATGGGGGACTACATTTGGGGGCTACATCGAGAGAGTGATTCACAGTACAATCATAAATCTAGAAAATCTACACATTTCTGAACCTTGTTGAGTTGTTTGTCTATTCCTTGTGCAATTTTTGTTTTTACCTGATCATAATGTCGAAAATATAAAAAAACAATCGTTCTATTTTCACAAAAAAGTAGTTTTCTTCTAGCTGTTGTCGTGAAAGAAAAGTTTGTGCTTAATGAAGTCATTTTTTCACATACTTTAGACATAAGCAATTGAAATATAACACTTAGAAGCCAGGAACAAAAATTGTGTTACATAGTGTTATCATTACCATTGTCATTACTGTATTATTATTAATATTATTATTTTATTTTTATTCTTTAATCAAATTAGTTTTTAATTTTTGTGTTTGGCTATTTCCTTGAAAAAAAAACTTGAAAGCGTTAAGTGAGATTTATTTAAACATGTTTTTCGCAGATAATTTTTTCATGTTTTTTTTTATTTTTTTATTTTGTTGGGTCTGTTGAGGGACCAGAGGCGGAGCTTGGTATTTTCCCAAGGATGTGCACGGGCCAAATTAATTCCCGAAAAGGTTTACTGGATTTCATGGAAAATAAAAAAAAAGACAACATATCAGTATTTTGTCAATTTCTCTCCAACCGTAACATATATCGGGTTGAAACAAACGACAAACGATAGCTAATAATATTTTGAACATTCTTGGAGAAGGAATTTTTGAAAAATCCATTTTCGTTCTACTCCCGTAATTTTAGCAGCAATTTGTAGATAGCGATTGCTTTGTTTAGTTTCAGAATTATTGATTTGAAATGACTTTTATTGTAATCTAGAATGATTTAACTTGAAAAAAAATTGCGCTGAAATATTCTTTCGAGTTTTTATTACTTGTTTTGTTATCTGTGAGGTAAATTCGTCACTGTCATGGGAGATACTCTAATATGATGGCCACATTTCAAAATCAAATTGCCTAGCTGGTGTAAGATATCATGTCTGTTTTCAGAATTCTGCAGCTGCCAAAACCTCACATGAATTTTGAAAGTAACCTCATTTTATGAAGTTTTCAACTGTATTTTCAATTGTTTTTTCTACATAACATGTAACACTGGATTTTAATATACCAGCAGACGCATCAGTTCCAGAATATTACCTATATTTGCATTAGAATTGTCCTCTCTGTGATTTGAAAAAGCCATATTCTATTTTTCCAGGATTTAATAATGTCAAATATTCTAACAAGAAGTTCTTGCCACTTTGTTTGGTTTTCTTTTATAATTAAGTTTTTTTTTGTTTTGTGTTTAATAGTCTCTCTTTTTTCTGATTCATTCCATTTGCAAAACTTTGTTAAGGATGAGAACTTGATACATGAGTTGGTACTTTTGGATTTATTTTAAGCCAGTTTTTGTTTGTATTATATCTGCAAGTTTGTTTATTACTTTTGTTAATGCCCCACACTAAGAAATTACAATTAAAATAATGTTGCTTTTTAAAGAGAAAAAGCCATTTAATTATGCAAACATTTTTTAACCAGTAGTTTAATTACTTTAAAATCATAATCACGTCACTCGTCTCATCTCTGTGTGGCTGAGATGTTTATTGATCTCTGTGTGGCTGAGATGTTTATTGATCTCTATGTGGCTGAGATGTTTATTGATCTCTGTGTGGCTGAGATGTTTATTGATCTCTCTGTGGCTGAGATGTTTATTGATCTCTGTGTGGCTGATATGTTTATTGATCTCTGTGTGGCTTAGATGTTTATTGATCTCTGTGTGGCTGAGATGTTTATTGATCTCTGTGTGGCTGAGATGTTTATTGATCTCTATGTGGCTGAGATGTTTATTGATCTCTGTGTGGCTGAGATGTTTATTGATCTCTGTGTGGCTGAGATGTTTATTGATCTCTGTTTGGGTGAGAGGTTCATTGCTAATATGGAACAGTTAATTTGTTGGGAACTCTCTCAATCTCGCTTCACTTATAGCAATCGCAAATGTTCATCTGTATGTACGGGAAATTTATTGATATCAATTAAGTCCATGTATGTTGTTGAAGTGTTATTATATTTAGTTAGAACTTTCAGGATACAGCCAATTTTTGCTTCTACAAGATCAGATGCTCACAAACTTGAATCAGTTTTAGGTACCAGCACATTAAGACTCGCGAAAGATTTATGATCTGAAATATAAAATATAAAAATAAATGAAAGTTTTAAAAATCTTTACAAAAGGATAAAAAATGTTTTTATTTAATCTTTATAATCGGGTGTAGGTTTCAAATTCGTTGTTGATATAAACTGTAAACTATAACATTACTTTTTCCGGTTCATGTACAAATCAGTATTTAGAAGCATAGATAATTGCTGTTAGTCCTGTTGAAATAATAACGTATTTTTAAACATTTTAAATCAAATTTGGCAACGACTTACAGGAAACGAATATTTGATGAAGAAAATTATAATATTTATTACCAGAATAGGAAGGGAAATTGCATTAATCGAAAAAAACAATAAAAGCGATAAGTACATTTGTCTGATCTCCCAAACACCGCTAGCAAATTACAAAGCCAGCAATTGGATACGACACATTGGTTTGATAATGAGGCCATTCAAAAACAAAAAAATAAAGCGAGTATTAAAAACATTATTTGTAAAAAAAAATTAAGTTTTATTTTGAAAATATTTCTTAACTCTAAAAAATGGAACGTTTTCATTAATACGTAAACTTAAAACAATTGATAATTGTTTAGTTGTTAAAGTTTAGATTCAATTCTATAAAATGGAGATGAATATTTATTTCAAAACTTTCAAGTTCTTTTTTACAACTCTAGAACATGTATTCTAAATCTGTTTCGCAAGCACTTAATTTTTTATGATACACACTGTGCAGAGCCCGGGGATGTAGGAATAAAAAAATACTTTGAAAACAACACACAAGAAAATATAATATGGTAAGTGAATTAACTTTTTAAAATGCATTATAATATAAGTGATCGTGAAATAAACAAATCTTTTGGGAAGTTGAAATCAAACATCTAACTTACAATGTAGATAAATACTAATTTATAAAAGTAATTTAACTAAAAAACAAGGTTATTGCAAAAGTAATAATAATAATAATAAATTGATTATTTATGTAGCGCTGTATCCCAGTAAGGAACTGGGCTCACAGCGCTTTACATGAAAGAAATAACATACCTATAAATATTAAATTAACTTTCATATCATAACAAACACAAAAATTACAGTACATTATACATAAGCTACGTTAATCATTTACAAGAAATGTTGTTTCATTAATTTTGAAAATAAATGTTGAAAAGATGTGTCTTAAGTGCAGTCTTGAAGGACTTGGTTGTTTGAATACTACGTATGTGTAATGGTAGAGAATTCCATTGTTTGGCTGCACAAAAAGAGAACGACCTTTCACCAAATGTTTTGGTGCGTGTCGTAGGAACAGAGAGAACGCGTGTGTCTGCAGAAGATCGTAGCTGGCGAGTGGGTGAGTAGACCGACAAAAGTTCAGTAAGATACGATGGGCATGAGTCCGAAAAGAAGTTGTGACAGAGAACGGCCAGTTTGTAATCAATACGGGCTTGTATAGGCAGCCAATGAAGTGAGTGAAGAAGTGGAGTAACATGGTCATGTTTTTTTGCCTTGAGCACCAGTCTGGCAGCTGAATTTTGAACTTTCTGTAGTTTTTCAATGCATTGTTTTGGCGCACCTGACAGAAGAGAATTGCAGTAATCCATACGAGCTAGTACAAGAGCACAGACTAGAGTTTTTGTTGCACTAACTGTTAAGTAATGACGGATTGAGGTGATCTGACGAATGGCAGTGTAGGCAGAGCGACAGATGTGATTGATAAAGTTGTTAATAGACATGTTGTCAGAAATAATGTAGCCAAGATTCCTAGTCGATGTTGTGAACAGAATATCCGAACTGGCTACCTGAATTGACTTCGGAAGAGACAAAGTACTGCGTGATTTATTGTTGCAAAATAGAAGTGCTTCAGTCTTGTCATCATTCAGCTTGAGTTTGCTGAACGTCATCCAAGACTTTACCTCATCAATGCACTCTTGCATCAATTGGACAGCGGAGTCCAAATTAGAGGGATCTGTGTGAGTATATAGCTGAGTATCATCTGCAAATGATTGGCTTTTTACTGAATGCTTTTCGAGCAGTAGAAGTAGTGGTCTTGTATACAGCACAAAAAGTACCGGACCCAAAACAGAGCCCTGAGGCACATCATAAAGCAAGTCAGCTTTGTGAGAGATACAGCCATCTACTGATACTACCTGTGATCTGTTAGATAAGTATGATTGAAACCAAGCCAGAACTAAGCCAGAAATTCCAAAATAATTTTGCAGGGTTTTCAGCAGTGTTTGATGGTCGACAGTGTCAAAGGCTGCACTAAGATCTAAGAGGACCAATATAGAAATTTTCCCACTATCCAGTGCGAGTAGGAGGTCATTTGTTACCTTTAACAGGGTGGTCTCTGTGCTGTGAGAAGGTCTGTAGGCCGACTGATTGGGACTTAGAAGAGTGTGGTCATTTAGATAAGCAAAAAGTTGTTTTAAGACTAGTTTTTCAATGACTTTCGACAAAAATGAAATATTAGACACAGGTCGATAGTTGTTTAAATTGTTTTGGTCTAACCCTTGTTTTTTCAGCAAGGGTTTTATAATAGCAGATTTACATAATGAAGGAAAGGTGCCAGATTTTAGACTTTCATTAACTATATTTGTTACTGTTGGGAGTAAGAGATCTAATGATTCAACCAATAGTGGAGTGGGGATGGGATCAAGAGAGCAGGACGTTGGCTTAGATTTTATAATAATACTTTTGTCCTCATCTTCCGTAACAGGCTGGAACATGTCAAAGCTTGACCTCACAGCAAAAGAAGGAGATAAATCATGTGGTGGCAACAATGTTCTGTTAATTTCCTTACGAATTTTAGCAATTTTGTTGATAAAAAAGTTACAAAATATATCTGGCTGCTGATGCAGGGGATACACAGAGGGAAGGACCATAGCTTTACCACTCCCTCTGAGGTTATTACATACATTAAATAGCTGCCTACTAGTACTACTTGTGATTACTTTATTATTAAAATATGATGTTTTTGCTTGATGTACAATATTAGTAACACTTCGCTTGGCAGCGGACTAAATTTGCTTATTGACGACAAGTCTTGACTTCAACCAAGTCTTTTCTGCTATACGTCGAGCTTTCTTGGCGCGTCGAAGTTCTTCCCTTATTGTTGAATACCACGGAGCTGATCGTGTTGACTTGACATTGTGGCGGGTGACAGGGGCATGTAAGTCCAGCACAGAGAGTAGTGTACTATTCAGTTTATCCAAAGTGGGGCAGAGGTCAGGGGACACGGCCACACTTAGATCTTGCCGGAAGGCGTCGCGGTTCATGGCACGCAGATTGCGAAGGTCCCGGAATTTTGTGGGAGGAGGGGGGGGCAATCACCCCAAGTTCACAAATAACACAAAAGTGATCTGAGGACAGCTCTTCTGTTACGATTGCGGATTTGACAAGGCAATCGTCAGGTCTGTGTAATACCCAATCAATTATATGTCCTCTATTATGGTAAATGCATAAAATAAAAACAGGGTATTAGTAGGCCTGACAGGACGTAACACAACAGCGAACGTTTCGGCAAAGAGCCTTCTTCAACGGACAAATAGTACGTCTTTGCCGAAACGTTCGCTGTTGTGTTACGTCCTGTCAAGCCTACTAATACCCTGTTTTTATTTTATGCATTTACCTTTTTAAAAGCCTGATTGCAGTCTCACCCCCATTACTTCCTCTATTATGGGTAGGTTTATCAATCATTTGATCAATGTTGAATGAATCCAAAAGCTCGACCATCTTTGCTGTCATGGGATTCTGCGGTTGATCATAATGAATGTTCATGTCACCTACTATCATGTAAGTGCCAGGCAGAGTGTTGGCATGGTCCAAAAGTTCCTGGAATTCCTCAAGAAATTTGGCATCTGTTAATTTATTTTTTTTGCTCGGAAAGACACGGTAGATGCAAACAAAATTGGATGATACGATGGGGCACTGACAATTTGATTTGAACTAACTCAAAGGATGTGTGAGCAAACTCGAATTCTGTTATAAATGAAAGCTCTTGTGACAGCGTACTTCTGTTGACAGCAGCTAGGCCCCCACCTCGATTGGCACGTGGAAATGATCGAACAGAACAGCCAGGTGGAGCAATATCAGCACACTTTCCCTCATCACCAGTTTGTCGAAACCAGGTCTCCTGAACAAACATGATGTCTATATGCCCGTCCATGATAAATTCGCATACAGTGATACGTTTGTCACATGGACCAAGTGACTGAGCGTTAAATGACGCGATGTAGAGATTTCTTTCTGTATAGTTGGGAGACGTTTTGATAGGTAAAACATTTGAAATGTTATAAGAACGTTGATGGCTGTCTACACCAACATGAAAATCAGAGTTAGGTCTTTGTTTGGAAATAAGGACAGGGATTCGTCTCTGTTTTCGTTTCCCACCACGAGATTTACGCTTCCGATGAAGGTTTCGGCCAATACACAGATCCTTAAGCATACACACCAGTTCAGATGTTATGCGTGTATGCTTCGTGTTCATTGATAAAAGGCAATTTCGTGTGTAGTGTAATGGTCGCCTACCTGTGTTCCGTCGGGCATTGCTATTGTCCGCTTCGTGGGCTTGTCCGAACGTTGATCGGAAGAACAAAGATGGCTGACATTGTAGCCGGACAAAGACGTTGAGTCTTGCAAAGAAAAACAGCCAAAAAATAAACAATCCAACATTTTGAGAAATGAAAAAGGTAGCTCGTCCAAAACAGGGATCCATAAAGAACATCCTGATCCAGAAATAACAATAACAAAACAGTCCAATACTTAAGAAATTCACAAATAAACAGGAGCTCGACGCTATTCATAAATATTGCAATTTTGTATTTTTAGATTAATAAATGAGGAGGCCCATATCTAAGCATTTAGAAAAAAAAATGAATATCTTTTTCAAGCTGTCTGATAAAACTTACCGTGTAATATTATATATATCTAATAAATGCAACGCATCAATAAAGTCTAAAACAAAGACCATTGCAAATATGCATGGACATAATGTCTACACAAAGATATTTAAAAAATAATAATTTAATAAAATTAAGCCACAAAATACTTAGCTAGTTTTAAGCGACAGTCCTACAAATAAAAATTTTCCAGACTAATTTCTTTGAATCCTGTAAATTTCCCAAAATCGTAATCACCTGTTGGGACACAGAACTGACTTAACAGACCGACGCACAGATCGAATGAAAAAGTAAATGAACGGTTTGACCCCAGCATTGAGATAGGCCAGTAGCGTTATGGAGATAATGACCCACCCAGATATTTTATAATACTGGTAAACCATGACAAAAACAAACACCCAGGATGGGACCCAGCAGGAAGTAAACCAGAAGAACATGCACCCGATAGTTCTGTAAGCCTTGAGATTTCTGTTAGTTGACCCTGACCTCGACTTATTCTTGGAATCCTTGCTTGGGAGAACCACCTCTTTCTTCCTTACACACTCAATGAGACTGGCGTCTCGCAAGTGGGTTGGTGACTTCTGTGGGTCATTGCTGGTGGTCGGGTCGTCTGCTGCTGACATTTAATTCACTCAAGCAGCCGATTGACTTTTCATCGCCCAGCTGGGTAGCTGGACCGGTACTCGAACTGGAAGCTTTTGATGAAAAGTTCTTCAGCTTCATCGTTGGATCCGATAATTTATCCCTTACACCGGAACCGTCGTAGCGGGCGTTCGTTTGTGAAAGTTCCTGATCTCTTTTAAGACAAACACGTACAGAATGGCAGCGGCACAAAACGGTATGTAGAAACACAGGCTACAATCAATAATCAAAGTTTCTATTTTGTACGCACTTCCGCATATTCGTTTCTTGTCAAAAGTGACGGGTTCGAATCTCAGTGAAGGCAGGGTCAAGTTCCCGAGGCTAAAGTGCATCCCGAGTCCATTCTAGTACAAATAGGTACATGCCATACGTTGGGGAAAGTTAAAGCGGCTGGGCATTGCGCTAGCCACAATTTTGTTTGCAGTGGCTACAGAAAATTATGAACGCTGCTTTACTTACTCCCTAGGACAGCATGATCTAATAAAAAAAAACCGTAAAAACAAAGTTTTTGACTATAAATCCCTTATATATGAGACTTAACTAAAAGTATTGATTATGTTCAAACGCGACAAACATTTACATACTGAATCCGTCTTAAATTCCATTTGCTTTATAACCCTTAGGGAGCGGGTGGGAGAGGGGAAAGGTCTGGTCACCGATCGCTGGACTGATCTCAGCGTGACACGTAAAATGTAAACAAAAGCACGCCGGTACACCTGGTTAAAACACGAGATGTGTTCACCGATGGCTGGCGTGAAGTCAAGTGACCCGTAAAATGTAAACGATAGCGACCGCTACATATAGTTTATATAGATAAACTAAAAATGCATTAATTTAATAACTGTACTTTCGATTGAGATGAATTGTTGATACGATGCATTGTTAGGTGACACGGATCCTTGTGACAAATTTCAGCTCGATGGCTTGACGGGAAGTTGGTCATTTTTTACTTTTGATTTTCCGCCCTCCCGACCGACCGACCGCGAACCCAAGAGACGGCGGTAAAGTTAATATAAGGGATTTTAAAATAAAACAAACCCGTAAAAACAAAGTTTTTTACTATAAATCCCTTATATATGAGACATAACTAAAAGTATTGATTATGTTCAAATGCGACAAATATTTACAGACTGAATCTGTCTTAACTCCCCTTTGCTTTTAACCCGGGGGAATGGCAGAGGGTAAAGTTCTTGTCACCGATCGCTGGACCAAGCTCAGCGTGATACGCAAAATGTAAACAAAAGCACGCCGGTACACCTGGTTAAAACACGAGATGTGTTCACCTATGGCTGGGGTGAAGTCAAGTGACCCGTAAAATGTAAAAGATAGCGACCGCTACATATAGTTTATATAGATAAACTAAAAATTCATTAATTTAATAACTTTACTTTCGATCGATCGGAATTTTTGATTCGAAGCATTGTTAGGTGACACGGGTTCGTGTGCCAAATTTCAGCTCGATGGCATGACGGAAAGTGGGTCATTTTTTACTTATGTTTTTCCGCGGTGCCCACCTAAGACAGACAGAGAGACAGTGACGGCGGTGAAGTTAATATAAGGTATTTAATAAAACAAACCCGTAAAAACAAAGTTTTTGACTGTAAATCTAATATATAAAGCTCAGTTGGTGTTTGTATCTTTGTTTGTTTGTATGTTTGTATGTGTGTATGTTTTTATGTTTGTATGTTTGTATGTTTCACTTTTCGACTTTATGTTAGACAGCCACGGAAAAACCAAATGACGGACGGGGACCGAATTTGGCAGGACGGTTCCTTTTACCCTGAAGGTGGTTTTAAGTTAGTTTTTGTAATTGTCCCTTTTGCCCGAATGCCGTAAATTAAATAATCAAAAAATGCAGAGACCAGGAATAAAAAATTTAACCTCATTCCTGTATTGAACCAATTTACGCGGACGTTCAAATGCCGTTTAAAGCGAGTTACTTTTGGTGAAGTTTTTTTTCCCCAATGCCAATACTTTTTTTTCAGCGGTGCGCATTCAAAAATATTATAATGTCTAATTACGGTGCGCACATTTTCGTGTACGCTTCATAATTTGAGCTGTTTAGTACAAAGAATTGTCATTTTCTTTACTGTTACTTTCTATATATTAGATAGACACGTAAACAATTTAATTACATCTGCCACACGATGCATTAGATTTAATTGTTTACACTTTTAAATTTAATTGCGACTTTGTTTTAATTATTTTCTGTTCCATAACTCGACATTAAATAAAAACCTATTTATGTAATTATTGTGTCAGTATTTTTTTTCAAGGCTTCATTTTTAGCGTTGCGCGTTCTAAAATCTTTTATCGCCTGATTACTGTGCGCACATTTTCATGTACGCATCTTAAATTTAGCTGTGTCCTATTAATATAACATTTATATTTTGTTTGTCTTTAACATATGCTATTGTTTTTTACATAACCTATACACTTATACTATTTAAACTTAGGCTACCGGAACTATTAACATAAGTAGATTAAACTAAATAAAGTGATCCTGAAAACGCTTAATTATTTTGTATTGCGAATTGAATATGTTATGTTCATTCCTTTGATAATGGATTAACATAGGCCATTTTTAAAATCAATTACTGTCATTGTTTCACATGCGTTTTTAACATAACATTGATTTGTTTTGTTTGTTTTTTTTAAAATAGGAGTATAGCCTACTTTCTTTATTTATCTTTATTATCTTTATCTCATAGACGCTGTTGCCAATATTGTAGTAATTACAATTGTGTTACGATGCAGTGTCGTAAATATATAAGAGCTTTTTTAGTGAGACAGTGGCAGAGATCTTTTGGGAAAATGTCAAAAAAGCAGTGGCCTTTTTTTAATGGATACAAACAAACAAACATAAAAATATCAACTGAGCTTTATATATTACATATGCGTTTAAATTATTTTATTTCAATTATTTTCACGATGCATTGTATTAATATTTTACATGCAATGAATAAAATTTGGATTTTTAAAAATTTAATTCATAACTCGACAATTATTAAAAAACATAGATGTAGCGAGTTTATTTTATGTTGAAAATGATTGCCTATGTCAAATAAACTTACACTTTAAAACAGTTTACTTAAGCTTTATATATACTATACATTATAAACTTTCGCTACCGAACGTATTAACAAAACTTGACTAAATTTAATGAAGTGATCATGAAAACGCTTAGTTAATATGAATTGCGAATTGAATATGTTTTTATGTTCATTCATTTGTATTCAGAATAGTATAGGCCATTTCTAAAATTGCATTTTAATCATTTTTAAGATGCACTTATTAACAGACGGTTGAATCTTTTTTTTTCTCTTTTTTTTTCAGATCTAAAATCTGGTGTGTGTGTGTGTGTGCATTGAATATAATTTACAAAATATGATGCCTTATCCGAAATAGGGAACAAAAAAAAAGATTCCTTTTTGAAATTTTTCACATTGCCTATAAACCATAAATATAAATCGTAAAATATAGAGACATAAAAAATGTTAAATATTATTTCCCTGTTTAAACGATTATGAATACGTCAAAAGTAGGAGTTATTTTGGTCCAGTACATTTACTTTATAACAAGACTTTATTTTATGCGGCCAGCTTTCTATATTGTCTACATATGGTGTGCACATTTTTTTATATCATTTTAATACGAAGGTTTTTTTTTAAAAAGTATTTTAGAAAGTACATTTATAATTTTGTTTATTTGCGCTATTAGTCACCTAGCTTTTGCCTTTTAAAGGGATAGTGCCACATGTTCTTTATCTCATAGACGTGGTTACAAATATTATATAACTTGCAATTGGGATACGATGCAGTTTCGTAATTATATATTAAATTTTTGAGTGACGAGGGTGGTAGAGCTCTTTCGGAAAACCTATAAGTTATGTTAATTTTGTACAAGTGGGAATGAAATTGTAAATTTAGTTATTATGGGCGGCAAGAATCATTATTTAATAAATCATATCTTTTAAATAGTAAGGTTATGTTGAAAGGCACTGCATTAAGTGAAAACAACTCACGCGGTAAAATGGCATATCTCTGTTCCTCATAAGATTTTAACTAAATAGATGAATCTGAAATTTAACTTGGCAAATAAAAATTGTAATAACCAGCAACTAATACTTGGATAAAGGGTCAGCACACTCCCGCTACGAAGTGCGGGTATTTTTCTAGTAGTTTATATAGATAAACTAAAAATGCATTAATTTAATAACTGTACATACTATCGATCTGAATTTTTGATACGATGCATTGTTAGGTGACACGGGTCCGTGTGCCAAATTTCAGCTCGATGGCATGACGGGATGTGGGTCATTTTTTTACTTCTGTGCTTCAGCGGTGCCCGCCCAAGACAGACAGAGACACAGAAACGGCAGTGAAGTTAATGTAATGGATTTAAAAAGTGAATAATTTATATATTACAATTTTTTTTTGTTATTTTATTTTAAAAGATTATGGATAACGGCTAAAACTGTTGAAATGATTGGAATAACTGTAAATACTATTCTCTCAGTAGCTTATGATATGACGATGTCTCTGTGTCCTTATAAGTTTGGGCGTTGTAAGATGTCTGTGGTATAAAAAAGAAGGATTTACCCCTAAAATTATGCTTAATTATAAATATATCAAGGAAGGTAGGTTAAAAATGAGGAGGCAGTAGGCCCCAATGTGCTAAACTTGTTTCAGCTGCATAGTTTTCTTTTTGCTGTAAATTTTTCAATGGAAGAACTAAAGTAAAATATATATCTCACAGAAAGACAATAATATAATTGTTGTTTTTTTATTTGTGTAATTTTAATATTTATGGCGTTTAAGTTTGTTTGTTTTCAAACGTTGCCTCTGAAAAAAAAACATCTCTATACATATAAGACGCATTTGTTGTCTGTCTGTCTGTCTGTTCCCTAATAACTCAAGATCCAGACAACCAAATAACGTGAAATTTGGTACACGTACACAAAATTATACCGGAAAGGTTATTAAACAGGTTTCGTTCCATATATATAAGATACTGGGGGCCGGGGGCCCAAAATGTAGTTTTTCCTTATATGAGCTATATAAAATAAAAATTATTGAAAATTAAGACGTAAAATAATGACGCAAAATATAAACATTTTGGTGTCGAGATTAACAAGAAGGCGATTATCGCCATAAAATAATTTTTTTGTTGTTGCTTTGTTGTTGTTGCTTTTGTTGTTGCTTTTGTAGTTGTAGTTGTTGTTTTGTTGTTGTTGTTGCTGTTATTGTTGTAGTTGTTGCTTTGTTGTTGTTTTGTTGTTGATGTTTTTGTTGTTGTTTTGTTTCTGTTGTTTTTGTTGTTGTTGCTGTTGTTGTTTTTGTTGTTGTTGCTGTTGTTGTTGCTGCTGTTGCTTTTGTGTTGTTTTTGCTGTTGTTGTTGTTGTCCACATCCCTTGCCCTGCGACGACAATGTCCTTCATGTTGTTATTGCTTTGTTGTTGCTGTTGTAGTTGTTGTTTTGTTGTTGTTGCTTTGTTGTTGTTGCTGTTGTTGTTGTAGTTGTTTTGTTGTTGATTTTGTTGTTGATTTTGTTGTTTTTGTTGTTGTTTTGTTTTTGTTGTTTTGTTGCTGTTGCTGTTTCTGTTGTTGGTTTTGTCGTTGTTGCTGTTGCTGTTGCTGTTGTTGTTTTGTAGTTGTTGTTTTGTTGTTGTTGCTTTGTTGTTGTTGTAGTTGTTGTTGTTTTGTTTTTGTTGTTTTGTTGCTGTTGTTGTTTTTGTTGTTGTTGCTGTTGTTGTTAAACCTGGGAGAAGCCGGGTACTTGCCCCTAGTAATAAATAAAGCCGACCAATTATGTGTTTAGTTATAAAAGAATTCAGAATAGAAATATTAACCAATCTAATCTCATATTTCACTAGCCAAGGGCGGGTAACCTCTATTTTGGTTTACATTGATCGAACGCAATTACACGGGTGATTACGCGACATTACGTAATGGTCCTTGACGATACATGAGACCGTGGTTGTTTGTCTCTGTTGCAATTATGGACCATTAAATCTCCATTAGGGCAACATGGTGTTGTTATCAGACATTTCACGACTGTCATCGTCTGTACGGGTGGCCCATGTCAATCAGATGGAATTAGTGTAATGTCATTTATGTCGTATGTCAATCAGATGGAATTAGTGTAATGTCATTTATGTCGTATGTCAATCAGATGGAATTAGTGTAATGTCATTTATGTCGTATGTCAATGAGATGGAATTAGTGTAATGTCATTTATGTCGTATGTCAATGAGATGGAATTAGTGTAATGTCATTTATGTCGTATGTCAATCAGATTGAATTAATGTAATGTCATTTATGTCGTATGTCAATCAGATGGAATTAGTGTAATGTCATTTATGTCGTATGTCAATCAGATGGAATTAGTGTAATGTCATTTATGTCGTATGTCAATCAGATGGAATTAGTGTAATCTCATTTATGTCGTATGTCAATGAGATGGAATTAGTGTAATGCCATTTATGTCGTATGTCAATGAGATGGAATTAGTGTAATGTCATTTATGTCGTATGTCAATCAGATGGAATTAATGTAATGTCATTTATGTCGTATGTCAATCAGATGGAATTAATGTAATGTCATTTATGTCGTATGTCAATCAGATTGAATTAATGTAATGTCATTTATGTCGTATGTCAATCAGATGGAATTAGTGTAATGTCATTTATGTCGTATGTCAATGAGATGGAATTAGTGTAATGTCATTTATGTCGTATGTCAATGAGATTGAATTAACGTAATGTCATTTATGTCGTATGTCAATCAGATTGAATTAATGTAATGTCATTTATGTCTTATGTCAATCAGATGGAATTAGTGTAATGTCATTTATGTCGTATGTCAATCAGATGGAATTAGTGTAATGTCATTTATGTCTTATGTCAATCAGATGGAATTAGTGTAATGTCATTTATGTCTTATCCCCATTTAAAACTTTTCAAAGCAATTTTTTGATAATGGAAGCTGTCAATAGTACATGGAATTAGTTGAAATAGTCCCCCGATGACAAACGTTTTAAAGATCGCAAATTGAGTATTTCGTGAACTCAAATAGAGCATTTCGTGAACATTATTACAAGATCAACGTTTCTATCTAACATTTGTATAAGATTGTGGCTAAATTTTCAACATATAACAGTATAATTATGAAATAATAACCATGACAATTAACTTAAGAGTTTATTTTAAGATGCTCTCAACATAAAACAGTTTCATAAAAATACCTATGATATCTAAAATACCTATAACTAAGAATAGCTTGGAAATTTGTTTTAATCGTCAAATCGTAGCATGAACGAAATAATCTTCTGTGTAGAAGGAGCCTCTGTAACAGATAAGATGAACTCAACAGAAAATTAGTAATATTTGTTTTATATTGGATTTATCTAAAATATTTTTTTAAAATGAAGTAATATTATGCAACATAATAACATTCATATTTTTTTGTAAATCTGCCCCAAAAATATGGTTTAATTTAAAATAGTTAGTATTAAAATATTGTTTCAAATATTTTGAATAAATATAGAAACATTGGAAATAACCTCAGTTTTTCTTGTTATTTATCTTCAATAAAAGACTTTCATTGTCTGAACCACATCAGGCAAGTATATTATATCAGGCATCAAACGCTTTGTAGTTGTATCCTACTTGGAAGTTCAAGGTCTCTGTTTTTTATTTGGCCAAAATTTTCAACAGTAAACAGAAATTCTGAGTGACTGGTTATCTATTGTCTCAGCTTTCATACTAGAGTGTAGAGCTTAAACAGAAAATCATCTTTAAGGTCCAGGGTTTTTTAATAATTAAAACAAATGTTCCCTAGATATAACCAAAACTTTCATAACAAATTTTTCATATCCAACAATTTATAACCAAAATTTTATAACCTACAATTTATACCCCATATTTTATACCCAAAATTTTATACTCAATATTGTATAAACAACATTTTGAACCCATCATTTTATAACGAACATTTCATAACCAACATTTTATATCCAACATTTATAGACCATTATTTCATAACTAACGTTTAAACGAAAACATGTTATATCCCAAATTTTACATCGAACATTTTATACCCAACATTTCCTAACCAATAGTGTTGTTTTTAAAAAAGATAATTTCGATATGTTATATTATTTGCTTGTATAGTATAACCTTACATGAGAACAGTGTCCCCCAGACTAGAAATACAATGTAAACAAATGTTCCTTTAGTCCGTGCGCAAAATAACAAAGGCATGTGCAAATTTGCACAGCACCCATTTTTGTGTGTGCCAAAAAATAATACAAGAGATATTACATTATCCCTATCAAAATTTTCTGCATTGCAATTAAAATATGCAGCGAGTCGTCGGTCAGAGATATCTGCGCAACCATCCAGTTGCGCAGCTTAGGGAACATTGAAAGTGACCTATGAATTTAGTAACATCATCTTAATTTATTTGGTTTCATCAGTTCTACTTTGATCAAAGTGGTTAGATTAAAATAATTGGACAACACTTTACAAGCTACATCATTCTCACCACGCTGGTTGAACTTTAAATTATATGAGCCCAGTGGCAATAAAATTGTAGTTGCATTAATGTGCATAATTAAGTTTTAAACGTGAGATTAAATTACGTGAACAATTTTTGGAATGGTCGAATTGATTTTAAACCACTACTTCTGGATCAAATTAATTTCACAACAATGTTTGGACGAATTAAAATCAATCACAATAGCCGGATTAAATCAATTAGACCACAGCTTATTTTCAGCTTGCATGAAATAGTGTGCCTCATTGTGACTGTAAACAAGCTGCGTTTATAAAAATCTGTTAAATGAGAATGAATCTGAAAACGGGCGTGGTTTTGTTTTTCTAGTTTGTTACCATGGCAACTACATCAATATCAGCTACAAGGATATTGCTTTGATGTTAGTTTTTTCCACGGTTTTAAAATAAGTGTTCTTAAAAAACACTGCATGAAATTGATCATCCACAATTTTTAAAGCTATAAACCACGGGTTATCATTGCCCCTGAAAATTTCATTTTTTTAAATATATGGAACAGAAGCAGAGGCGTCACTAGGTGTCACGTTTGAATCACGAGTTAGATGACAGAGAGTTAAGTGAGTGAAAGTGCGGGAAAATGTTCTAGGGTGTTATTCAAGATGGCTGGACTGGTATGATTATGTTTCCATGAAGTGTACCTCAATTTGATATTTGTGTATATAGTGTGCATATTAAAGTTATTTTTTTGACAATAATACTGCAAGGAATTATTGCACGAAAGTTTGTGTTATGTGAGAACGCATACAACACACATATAAAAGCAAGCCAGTTACACTAGGGTTGGTGTCAGCCGGGGCGGTAGCTCATGGTGTCACCCCTAACGACTTAACCCATATAAATCCTCTGAGTCTTCCAGTGCCAAATGCAGAATTTTACATTTTGATGTCACCCCTTGTCATGGTGTCACCTGGTGCGGTCCACACCCTCGTATTCCCATAGAGACGCCACTGTAAACGTGAAACATTTTGTAACTTGTCTTCTTTAAATTGTTGTCTTAGTGTAACGTACTAATTAATTCCGTGATGGTGACCCGTAAAATAGCACAAAACAAATGAGCGCAGATGAAGATTGGAGTCGATTGTTCTAATAGATGCTAATGTTTCAAGATGGACTACCAACGAGGTATTGCGCTCTTATGTTTGCACCCATTTGTCGTCGCTCTTTCATCGTGCGCTCTTTAATTACATGTGACAACAATTTTAAGTAGGAAAATGTTCCCAACATATGTCAGAGAAGCCTTGAACTATAAAAAAATAAATTGGTTTATTAATTAATTGAACGATATTTTTTTAAAGTTTAAGTCTTGTCTGTCAAACTTTAAGAATATTTATTAAGTAGGTTGTGCTGCGGCGCCGTGGCGCCGGCGGCGCTCACTTTTATTTAGGGCGCCATTTAGGGCGCCTACGGCGCACTCTTTTTTCAAAAGCCCGACTAACTTGTCCTTGTATGATAAATACAAAATATTCCTGAAATGTACACAAAGTATTAATATAATATTTTTTTACTGATCTAATCACCACACGATTTGTTAACTAATTTTAGAAAGCAGTGCACCAAATTACTGCACCAAAACATAACTCTTTGAGTCAGTCAGCACTGTTTACAACACAAATGCTGACGTCAAAGGTTCGTGCGTTGTTTGGTTAATGTTAATCTGAAAATCAAAATGATCATGATTTTAAGTCTATATTTTCAATTAAACAAAAAAAGCAGAGTGATGTCCCTCAGCGTTACGGCAGGATAATTGAGGGTAAATATACATATGATTTAAAAAAAAATTTCGTCTAACCTTTGAACGTGTCCAATATTTAAGTGTAATTTGGCTTATTTTGGTAACTTTCAAAATTAAAGTCAATCATTATTAACGAATTTTTTAAAGCGGGAAAGGTTTAACGTGCCATTTTGAATAAAAAATAATTCGAGTAAATTCTCTCTATCTTTCTCTCTTTTATCACAATTAAATAAAGGATCCACTTGCATACCTTTTCTGCTGCAAGAATGTGCAATTATGAATTGTAGACAAAATACTTGAATATAACATAACATAACATAATATATAAAGGTCGGACCACACGTTTTTCAAAGTTTAAAATTCGTCGCTGCAATTGCGCTCGTGCAGTTCTGATCGCCATCGTTCAAAATGAACTTTACTTCGGCTGCATCAAGCGATCTATCAGTGAAAATCGTTTCATACGAAATCTAAAAGACTAAAATATTTTCGTGTGGAAATATTTTTTATTAAAGGATATTACAAAAAAGTACTTAAACTCAAGAAAATTTAGTTTCTTAGAATACATTATATTAACATAGAAATCCATTTTTGCTAAACTTTAATTAATATAAATAAAACAAAAATATTAACTCAAAGACATTTAATACATAATTTTACTCTTAGAAATGAACAACAAAGAAAACCTATCTTTTGATTCTTTGAAGAAAAATCGCCCCCCCCCCACTGTGTTGTAGGGATTAGTGAGTTGGAGTTCGTCTCGCAATGGTGTCGGTATGTCAAAGCTCAGTTGGTTTTATTTCATTTAAAACAAAAGACAACACGTCTTTCATGTCCAGCCATTTTAATTCTCTCTCCAATGATCTGTTTCTTTTTTTTTCTAATTTGTTTATTGTAGTATATCTTTTAGAACTGTTTGATTATTGCATGTTAACTGATTTTATTTTATGAATTAGTTTTAACGTTTAACGTATTTCATTGTATTTCGTAATATTTTTTTTAGGAGAAAAAAATTTGTCATCTCTTATTTTGACATAAAATCCTACACAGTAAAATTTTTAGTTGTGAGCAAACTATGGGTGACACCTTCTGGTGGTGTACCCCGGGGCGGGGCGCCCCACCGCATCCCCGTAGTGACGCCACTGAACAGAAGGACATTGCCAAAACACTTTAACTGTATATTTACAATAAAAAGTTTAATAAACGAATTCAGCTGTGCAGTTTGAATCTGATGCAATTTGTGTTTATTCTTAAAGTGTAAATAAATCATTAAAATATGTTTTACACATTTAAATAAACGAAAAATAATTCTGTTATATTGTTTGGTGTTTTAAATTGCGTAGGACAATGTGCTATGTAAGTTGATAACTGGCACAATGTTAGCGCAAGACAAAACTATAAATAAATACGCGATTTTTAAAATATATCTACATTCAACAAAACAAAAAAGCGAGTGCATCATTAACATTTTGAAGAGCAGTGTCTACTCAACAATATAAATTGTTATGAAAGTCATTCGACTTTAGCTTTATACTTGATGTTTCTTTCAAGGGTATCGACTTTAGACAAATACAAATTTTTCATCAAACCACAACATCCAGGTAATCTTAATTTTTTTTACTATTTAAACTTAAAAATACTATTTTCATTTAAAATGAAAACAGGATTTGTTGTAACAGTGGTTACAAACAATTTTCCCTCTCAGACTTTTTGGTATTTGAGTAAAAACACAAACTCGTGTACACAAATGTACATCATCCATGTTTTGATCTGCAATATTGTACACCCCACGAACACAGACATTATATTTTAAATAATCCCTTCGCTATTAGCGAACATTTCTATCTTTACTCACCAACCCCTCCCCCTTCATAAGTACTATATTGTACGTCTCTATTATCACTAATCGTCACTTAACTACGTTACATTTGGACACATATAAATAACAAGCACAACACTTCTGTATACAACAGAGAAAATGTATTTAATTGCATAAAGGTATATACACATAAAATAGATATAAAATATGGATACAGACAATAATGACTCGGGTACAAATAAATACAATAAGACAATACAGTATAGTTAAGAGCCTAACGGCAAGTATGCGTGCCTCGAATGGCGAACCGCAAATATGTGAGGGTATACTGTACCTATTTAAATTTGCTGCGCGGTAATTTTAAACTGGCGGCGTCGGTAAAGTCTCTGCGAGGCCGCACAGTTTTAAGGGAATATGGGTAACAAAAAAATGTTGACTAGCCTCTTCATTCTCAAAAGATTATCATCTTTTGCCCTACGACCTTATTAAATCATAAACTTCACAATGAAATACAAAATAATATTTGAACTTTTGTGCCAAAGAAAAGTGCATATAATAGAAATTGTAAATTACATTTGATGAAATTATTTTATCAATTTTTTTAAATATAATTTTTATCAAATAAACATTAACAGCACCAAAATTAAACGTTATAGTTTAAGTTTTACAAATTCACAAAAATACGTTTATCCCCCCTCCCACCAAACCCCCCGTTCCCTAAAGAAAATACTCTTGTTTGTTTGCAAAATTTTAGAATAATTATTTTTAGTGGAAAGACGTTATTGTAAACGCAAATGTTTTACATATAATATTCTGAAAATAAAATAAGAGCTATTCTAAGTACTGTATTATGTTTCCAATTTTAGGACAAAAAGAAATTCCACATGTCGTTCTCACACTGCAGCTCTCTTAGTGCGTTCTTACTTCCTATTAACGAGACCATAACGTCAAATCTGAGAACTCTGACAGCCTCAGCCTTGCTTCTATCTGCCATCACCACATCGACCATTGTACTCAACGTTATGATCATACAGCCTCAGCCTTGCTTCTATCTGCCATCACCACATCGACCATTGCACTCAACGTTATGATCATACAGCCTCAGCCTTGCATCTATCTGCCATCACCACATCGACCATTGTACTCAACGTTATGATCATACAGCCTCAGCATTGCTTCTATCTGCCATCATCACATCGACTATTGTACTCAACGTTATGATCATACAGCCTCAGCCATGCATCTATCTGCCATCACCACATCGACCATTGTACTCAACGTTATGATCATACAGCCTCAGCATTGCTTCTATCTGCCATCATCACATCGACTATTGTACTCAACGTTATGATCATACAGCCTCAGCCTTGCATCTATCTGCCATCACCACATCGACCATTGTACTCAACGTTATGATCATACAGCCTCAGCATTGCTTCTATCTGCCATCATCACATCGACCATTGTACTCAACGTTATGATCATACAGCCTCAGCTTTGCATCTATCTGCCATCACCACATCGACTATTGTACTCAACGTTATGATCATCTTGGCAGTTCTGAGATCCTTGGTCACTGATTTCTACAAAATAATGTCACAAGACAATATCTCGCCTCAGATAGTCATGCTGTCCATGACCTGTGATTGGTTTACTCTATGGCATCCTGGCCATGCCCATGGGAGTCGATGATGTCGTACATAACAGAGTGTGGCCTTTAGGGGCAGGTTTCTGTCGTGCTCGTCCCGCCTGTGATCAGCTAATAGGAACATCATTCATTCTACACGTCATGTGACTGTCTGTTGACCGGTACATCGCTATACATAAGCCACTCAAATACAGAACGATGACGTATACGACGGGTGTGACTCTGGCGTCTAGTTCATGGCTACTGTCAAGCCTAGTGACAGCTGCAACACTAATAATCAAACAAACTCAGGCAGATGTAGAGGCGTCATCTTACAACACATAGTTACTAGTCCAACTAGAATCTAAAGTGTTTACCGACAAAACATTCACACTGGCGTACTTTTTCTTTATGAATTCTCCTTTCTTTGTGTCTTGTTTTCTTTACGAATTGATACTTCTAGAAATTTGAAGACGTTTTGAGAAATTTATTTTCAAATGGGATATACTGGTTTTAGAGTGGGGGGGGGGCCGCGTTACATCTTTGTGACGTCATATTGGAGGGGAGGTCTAAGTTTTTGTGACGAAGTGTGACGAGAGGGTGGGGGATAAAAATCGGCAAAAATCGCGTGACGTTATTTATGGATGGCTCCTAAAGTAAAGATAGTCTTTATTAGACAGTAATAATAAGGAAAGAATAAATTATCACTTTGGTGAGACCTGTACTATATTATGCATCTTCTATATGGGACCCATCCACCAAAGAAAACATTGATAAACTAGAACAAATCCAAAAAAGAGCTGCCATATTCATTACTGGAGAATATTCAAAACTGACTAAAATAACACCATTAGTTAAATCATTAAACCTTGAAACACTAGAGGATAGAAGGACCAAGAGCAAAGTAGTAATCATACATAAAGCAATTAACTCTAATTTAGAAATACAACAAAAAGATAACTTAATACAACCCTCAGATAGACATAAGGATAAAAACACCTTTCTTATTCCGTATGCGAGAACAAACTCATACAAATTTTTGTTCTTCCCGTCCGGAATTCGGGCGTGGAATGGGTTGCCTGAAGAAACCAGGAAAGCCAACACTTTATCAACATTTAAATCTCTAATAAGAATGCAGGACTAAACACAAACCATAGATACGCGTAGGACGCAATAATCTTCTGTATAGAAGGAGCGTCTGAAACAGATAAGATAAGATAAGATAAGATAAGCATATCTGTTTTCTAAATTCGATATAATGCCCAAAAACTCACACGAATGTCTATAGTAATCTCATATTATGAAGAATAAAACTTTCTTCTCAACTTTTTTTCTTCACAGCATGGATTCATATTCGCTTCGATCACCAAACATTTGCTCCCTCGTTCTTTGATTAGAAGGTTCGATTAAAACAATGAGGTTTCCACATACAATTTTATTAAACGCCAAAGCATCCTTTAGTATTCCCATAGTTTCTCTGTGAGGAGCCCCTGTTAAACATTTTTAATACTATACGTTTGTAAATAATTTCGGGCATCTTTGACATAAATTAGAAAATAAAAAGATTTCTTCGTGAATATCAAATTTCCTGTGTCAGTTAGTGTGTTGAGATTTTTGTCTGCATCTATCAATTCTTCTATAGCTTTAAAAATAACCTCATGGCTCCAACGGCATATTCACTTTTTTGTAGCCTGAATTCTGTTTAATACATTTCTTGTAGAAGCAATTTGATATTCCGAACGGAATATGGACATCGCAAAGAATGCGTAACAACGTTCTAGTGTCCTAAAACAGTAACAGAGTCCGTTTCAGTTGGAGTATCATGTAAAAAAAAATTGATTAAATGAACTTTTTCAGCACGTATTGACATTAAATTTATTGCGTCTTTCTTGAACTCCTGCATACTTTTCAGCCATGAAGAAGTATTGACACACGTTGGGCTTCTGCAGTCCATTTATTTAAGATCATTCTCTATTTAAAAACATTTCATGAATTGCTTAAGAACCTCTTGCAACTTTGTTTTGTTCTATATTTAGAATAGTCTATTTTTGTATCCAATTTATGACTCTTTCCAATTGCAAAAAACTTTGGTAATGTTGAGCACTTGATCATAAGTGGCTACGTTTGTGTTTGTGTGCCAAGTTTTAATTCCATTAGAAAAGCAATTTTATTCATTATTTTTCTTTATTCCACAAAATAAAGACATTAACATTCAACTAATTTTGCTTTGAAAGAATAAACCATATAACTACGCCAACAACTTTGTTCCAGTAGTTTACCAACGTTAAACTCGATTAAATGTACCAGCACATAATTGTCATGTTGGTACACTACTTCAGCCCCAATGACTTTCAGCTCAGTAACATTAGTATAAGAAGTCTTTAGATTAAATAAAAGAATAGGAGTTTGAAATTTTGGAATTTTAAACGTTC
Source organism: Ampullaceana balthica (assembly GCA_944989445.1). NCBI lineage: Eukaryota > Metazoa > Mollusca > Gastropoda > Lymnaeidae > Ampullaceana > Ampullaceana balthica. The sequence continues at coordinate 3,231,822 of CALYLW010000018.1, forward strand.
ACGTATTTTAATATTAGTTTCTTCCTTTAAAAAAAATGGTCTTGTTTTTTATTTTATTTTTTAAATCTTTATTAAAAAGTTATTTATTTTTAGAAGCTAATTAACAACGAGGAATGTGCCCTACCCGCCCCAACCCTCACAAACACAATGTGCCTCTCGGAGAATTTGATTCGCTCATGTTTCAAATTGATAGGGTACAGTAAGATTTGCTTTTACAACAGGAAAAGCTGTCAAATTTTAAGAACCAATTAAGTTGATACCACATCAGGCTCTGGCTTTTCAGAACAGTATCATTAGTATCAAAAGAATTTAATAAGTTTTACTTACTTACTTATGCCTTTCTACCCCGTCTGGGGCATAGGCCGTCTACAAGAACTTTCCACTCCTCTCGGTCCTGTGCTTTCCTCTCCAATTGCTTCCAGGTGTATCCCATATTTTGCATGTCAGCCTCTAGCTCGCGTCTCCATGTATTTTTTGGCCTTCCTCTCTTTCTCTTTCCCTGTGGGTTCCATGTTAGGCATTGTCTGGTGGTGCTACCTGGGGGTTTTCGGAGCGTATGTCCTATCCATCTCCACCTCTTTTTTATGATGTCTTCATCAATAGGCACCTGGTGTGTCCTTTCTAGTAACTCTTTGTTATTTATAGTATTTGGCCATTTGATTTTCAGGATCTTTCGAAGGCATGTGTTTATGAATGTCTGCACTTTCTGCGTAAGGCTCGCTGTTGTTTTCCAAGTTTCTGCACCATATAGGAGGACTGTTTTGACATTTGTATTAAAGATTTTGACTTTGGTCTGCAGTTTCAACTCCTTCGACTCCCATATTTTCTTTAATAATACAAATGCTGATCTAGCTTTTCCAATCCTAGCCCTTACATCTGCATCGGATCCGCCATTTATGTCTATGGTGCTGCCTAGGTATGTGAAGGACTCCACTTCTTCCAGTGCCTTTCCTGCCAGATGGACATGCTCATGGTTAGATGGATTTATCTTCATGATTTTTGTTTTACTTTTATTTATGTTGAGGCCAAGCTGTGCCGAAAAGGTGGCTACGTCTTTTGTCTTTTCCTGCATTTGTTGCCGGTTGTGGGACAGAAGTGCAATGTCGTCCGCGAAATCTAAATCATTCAATTGTTCCCAGAGTGTCCACTGTATCCCATTCCTCTTTTTGTCTGTGGATTTTTCCATTATCCAGTCAATGGCAAGGATGAATAGTAAAGGGGACAAGAGGCATCCTTGTCTGACTCCTGTTTCGACTGTAAAGGAGTCTGTGAGTCTAGCTTCGTGGACCACCCTGCATGTCATTTCTTCATAAGAGCTCTGAATGATCCTCACTAGTTTCCCTGGTACTCCATAGTGTCGGAGAAGTTTCCACAAGGTTTGTCTGTCCAGGCTATCAAAGGCCTTTTCATAGTCTATAAAATTTATATATAGAGAGGAGTTCCATTCGATGGACTGTTCTACGATGATTCTCAGTGTTGCTATTTGATCTGTGCAGGATCTGTTTTGGCGGAAGCCGGCCTGTTGATCTCGTAGCTGCATGTCGACCTTGTCTTTCATTCTGTTCAAAATAATTCTGTTAAAAACCTTTCCTGGTACAGATAGCAGTGTAATTCCTCTGTAATTTGCACAGTTGCTGAGATCCCCTTTCTTTGGGATCTTGATGAGGTATCCTTCTTTCCAATCTTTTGGGACTCTCTCTTCTTCCCATATCTTCTCAAACAGAGGGTGCAGCATGTTGACTATTGTGTTTATGTCCGCTCTCATCATCTCTGCTGTGATGTTGTCCGGTCCCGGTGATTTCCCTAGTTTGAGCTGCTTGATGGCCAGGGCTATTTCTTCCTTATTTGGTGCGCCTTCTTCTATTTGTAGGTCTTCATTTGCTGGTTGTATGTCTGGCGTGTCTGTGGGTGGGGGCCTGTTTAATAGTTCCTTAAAGTATTCAAGTATTCCTTAAAGTCAAATTTTAAGAAGCAATTAAGTTGATACCACATCAGGCTCTGGCTTTTCAGAACAGTATCATTAGTATCAAAAGAATTTAATAAGTTTTGGCAGTAGTTTTATGCTTGATGATTGTTCATTTATTTTTTAAAATTAATTTCTTATATAGCTGTTATTTTATTTCGATTAAAAGCTCCCCTTTCTTATAAAATTTTCATTGTTAGAAACTTTATAAAACTACCAAGAATTTGCTGTCTCTGGCAAAGTGCCGCCCGGGGCATCGCCCCTCCCCCTCCCACCTCGCTACGCCACAGGCTTAAAAGCTAAACATGTAAACGAAGGCCAAGAATCAACTATAAATAAAGAATTTGTGACGCTGCAGAAGTGACCCCACGAGACCTGCGCTTTGTCCCATAGACACCGTGACTTGTATCTCAGATGCAAACAGCCCTTCCAGTGTCAAGAAATTCGGGACACATATATTTTGAACGAATTATTGCGCACCAAAGTTCAATTTTGAAGACCATGCACACCGTTGGTTTCATAATGATCAGCTGCACGCTGTGCTGGTTGCAAGGCTGACTTTACTTGACCTGGGATTTCATCAGGGTGTGAGCATGACACAGTGGTCAGAGGCTGTGGTACTGTGGGTTACGTACATCAACTCTGCGTTAAATCCTGTCGTCTGCAGAACGTACAAACCTATTTGCAAGGCGGTTATTTCCCTTTTTGGCACCTAAGAAAATGCAACATGCTATAATTAATGTTGAAATATATTATCTTTATAGTTGTATTTTTTAAACTAGCTCAAATTAAAGTAATTAGACACATTTGTACATTGTGTAGGTTCCTAAAGCACTAACCAAGTCATAACTATATCAGGCCCTCAATAATATCTACCTTAGTTTTGGGAAGATTCTATTGCTAAAAAAATAGAGGAAGTGGCAACGTCTGAAGTTTATTCTATGAGTCAACAATAACATAAATTTCACTCAGTCAGAGAAAAGAAGTTCCCATATACATATGTATGATTGCATCACTGTTTTAACTGGTGGTTCTTAATGAACATCTTCAAATCGGTTCTTCTGATTTATTTAAGAACAGATATACTTTCCCCACACACACTGGAAAAAAAGATAAATTTAAAAAACATCTGCTTCACAGGAATCTTTTATTTCCCAGAAACATTTCTGTTTCAAATGGCAGTTAGTAAAGTATATTGAAGTTTATGGCTCAAAACAGGATACTTCGTTTTGCAGAATAAGCGTCAAGTTTTGCCTACTTCTCGTAACCACGAGTCCTTTGTGTGTTTTGACAGTTTCTGGTACTTAACTGGATTCGGTAACCATGCCATATAGAACACAATTAAAACATTTTTATACAACAAATTAATATTTTTAACAAATTATATACTCCAACTTTATTGCAAAACTTTTGTTTTTTTAAATAATTTTTTTTGGTGGAAATAAATGTGCATACAAATATCAATAAATCATCAGATATATTCCTCACAAAAAAAATATTATTATAAAATTATTACATATTAATATTTCATTATTTAATTTTTGAATGACATAACAATAACACAAAAGAGACCAGTGTGGCATTTAAAAGATTTAGGAGATGTGTTGACATATAGTTTTAAATGAAAACACAGTTTGGTGGCTAGCGGCGAACAACTTCAGTTTCACAACATTCCGCAGCACACAACAGTTTAGCTCAATGTTTACAAAAGAGAGGAGATGTAAGTGAGACGTTTTAGTTCATGTGACCAATCAAGTACCCGATTAAACAATGATTGAATGCTTTGTGATGGCCCAACATTTACTAAGTCACAATCAACATTAATGAGTTGTTTTAGTGCATGTAATCTATCAATTACCTAACATAGCAATTACTCAGTGCTTTGTAATGGTACACCATTTACTTAACATCAATGCTTTGTCTGTTGGGGTAGAAATTTTTATGTTTTAATGGGACAAATAAGAACAACTGCTGGGAACTTCGAAGCAAAATTTAAAATTTGAGGTGAGATTGAACTAGAATTATTTTACCGATCCTTTCTTTGGGCAGTCGGTAAGTTTAACGTCAAGAATAACATCTTGGTAATGTAAAGTTGAGCTCTTTTAAAAACATTCAGTTTCAGCTGTTATATTATGTTAGACTATTTGAAATGTTATTTATTTTTTATTTTTTTTGTGAGGAAAGGAAGGAAAAAATAACAATAAGACCAAGAACTCATCTTTAATCTTCAATAGGAAAAAAACTCCACTAACAACTTTGCCAAAAGAATGTGATTCTATTAATTCTTTGTCGATAGTGAATCAAAGAAATAAATTGCAACACAATTAAAAGTCGCTTAAGTGGCAAGAATTTCTATTTTTTAAATGTGTAATTTTTTTCACAAACGTCTGTACCAGCACATTCAGAAGTGAGTTTATTCTTATTTCACAAACGTCTGTACCAGCACATTAAGAAGTGGGTTAATTCTTATTTCACAAACGTCTGTACCAGCGCATTAAGAAGTGGGTTAATTCTTATTTCACAAACGTCTGTACCAGCACATTAAGAAGTGGGTTAATTCTTATTTCACAAACGTTTGTACCAGCACATTCAGAAGTGAGTTTATTCTTATTTCACAAACGTCTGTACCAGCACATTAAGAAGTGGGTTAATTCTTATTTCACAAACGTCTGTACCAGCACATTAAGAAGTGGGTTAATTCTTATTTCACAAACGTCTGTACCAGCACATTAAGAAGTGGGTTAATTCTTATTTCACAAACGTCTGTACCAGCACATTAAGAAGTGGGTTAATTCTTATTCACAAACGTCTGTACCCAAGGACGTAGGGAAGGGGGGCAAGGGGGGCATTTGCCCCCCCCCCTACATTTGAGAAAAAAAGTTTTTAATTTATTAAATGCATTAATAAATGTTGTATTTCAGCTATTACAACACTAATTTGAAAGTCTTATTAATTTCGAAGGCTTTTTTCAATCCTTATTTTATACTGAACTTGAATGTAATTGAAAATTGTACCTGAATGGCATTGTCAGTTAAAATATAAAAAAAGTGGGATTTTTTTGCCCCCCCCCCTGGAAAAATTCCTAGCGACGCCCATGTCTGTACCAGCACATACATTAAGAAGTGGATTAATTTTTATTTCACAAACGTCTGTACCAGCACATTAAGAAGTGGGTTAAGCTGATTCATAAGATTCGTGGCTGACGTACTATCATGTCTTGGAGTTGTATAAATTCAAGGAAGGGATAACACTAAAAACGACGAAAGCTTCTTGTTATGTATAAACGCAAACTCTTTGTAGCATTATTTGATTGACTTGTTCAAATAGTTCAATAGTTTTAAAAAAATTAACTATGGTTGAGTTAGTTTAGCAACAGAGAGTTTTCTAAACATCGATTGCCTGGGAAAGCTGCTGTGTTTTGGATGTCCGATAGTGCGCAGATTTTAAATCAACAACCTCAGCAATCAATGTCCGCCGTGATAACAAATATCGGTATACGTTGTGAGATAGCTCCAAGGCTCAGCCAACATTCAGTAATGGAACTGTTCATATTTCATTTAACGTGTTTTTCTCGGTACCTAAAGCTACCAACATCTGTGTGTAGACTAATTCTTTGCGCTTATAGATGAGTAAACTGGAGTGTTATTTTTTTAATTAAAGGCTTAATAGGTAATTACAATTATTGAGGCCCAGCGACAGTTAGATTAATTGCTACGCACAAAACTTTGCACATGCTGAAGACAGAAAAACAATTTGGATTCTGAACATATTAGATTGATGCTAGAATAAAAGAGTCGTCTTTAAAATTTTCTGCGTGTTATTATGGACAAAAAAATGAGGAATAAAATCGTTTCACTTGATAGGTTTATTCTTTGTCATGAGAATAAAATCCTCGAGGAATCTTTTTTGTGTTATCACAATTAACCGATAAAGTATTCTTATATCATTTCTCTGTTCACTCAAGAAGTATTTTTTTTAAAAAGGTAACTTATTTTTTTGTGTAATTACAACTAGTGCCATTTAGGAATGGATACAAAAATAACTTCGCATCCGGAAATATTAGTGGTCATAGCGGTTGCCACCCTTGTCTTGGCCCTCTTCACCGTCTTCTCCAACGCCATTGTCTTCCTCGCTATACTACTGCCGAGAAACCGCAACAGAACTGCCAAGACATCCTACATGACTTCTATGTTCATGTGCTCGATGGCGGCCTCTGACACCATGCTCGGGGCGCTAGTTATGCCCCTGTCGGTGGTGCCCATCATCCAGAACGGGCAATGGAAGCTGGGTAAGATCTCGTGCAGTGCATACTTGGTCGTCTTGAATATCGTGTGTTCAGCGAACGCTTGTCACATCTTGTGCCTGGCCGTTGACAAGTACGTTGCCGTGTGCAGGCCTCTGCAATACAGGTTGATGAAAAAAACTACTGCGCAGTGTATGATCTGCGCGTCTTGGATCTTCTCGATCTCAGTGACTCTCTTGCCGAAAATTAACGGCTTTGACAAGACTGGTTTGGATTGGGCGGACAAGCTGCTGGAAGATAGCGGTCTTTGCTTTAACGTACTAAACAGATACGTATTCGTGTTCTATTTACTCATATCTTTCTACAGTCCCATAATCGCGACATATTTTCTGTACGCTCGAATATTTTCAGAAATATGGAGTTTCAACAATCGTTCTCCACAATATGAGCTCCAGAATTCTCCGGCCTATCCAAAAGGAAGGAAACAATTGAACAATTCAGCTGACGTCATTAAAATCACCATTTTATCTGACGTCACGTTGGGATACGTCACGGAACCCAGTGCGAGACAATCCAAGTACACGCTCGGCACAGATACAAACATCTCTAGGAACGATAAGACGAAAATCCCGTCTTACTTCAATGCTCTCCCCTCCACCGATACCCGAATACCTCGTCACATCTACAGACACATGAGGGCCATTCGGACCATTGGGTGCATCGTGGCAGCCTTCACCGTCTGCTGGATGCCAACGTCACTGTATCTGGTCATCATTCAGTTTATAGGCTACGAGCAGCCGAAATGGTCACTTTTACTCTCGTTCTGGTTGTCTTTCCTCAACTCGGTGATCAATCCATTTCTGTGCTGTGGAATGAAATCTGTTAGGGTGAAAGTGAGACACTTGACAGGTCTGTAAATTGATAAGAAAAAGTTAATGCTATAAAAGGTTTACATGAACATTTGTTTGACTTACCTTCACTTGGAAATTCTTGTGTTTTTCTTTCGTATTAAGCAATTTGTAAAATGTGGTTTATAAATTGCAAAATAAAAAGTGTTTATTTAATGCAAAAATTACGTATTTGATAACAGGAGAGATTGTGCAAAGTAAATAAAGGAACAATTAAATAAACTTTGTTTGCTTAATAAGTACTTAATGGAGTTTGACTTAAGTAGTTTAGTGATTTAAAGACGCCCATTCTTTAGAATTGTTTGAATTTATTTATTAAATACTATGATTGCCCCTATGGTATAATCTACACCATAATGTTTTCTGTAAAAGTTAATGCAGGTGAATATCAAATTAAAAATCATCAGTTACATTTGGCCAAAGCTGATAATTTATCTTTTAAATTTAATTTGGGAAGAAATGTTTTTAGATCTCATTATGTTAATTATTAAAAATAAATCCCTTAAGTTAATTTTTTTTTATCAAGTAAACACATTTAAATAAGTTTAATTTAATGCAAGAAAGTATAAAATGAAAGAAAAAATAGTTAATTTTTAGTTGTTATTATCACTGCAATTTTAACTATTAAATTTCTGTATTTTATTTATTTGTGAAATCTCAAAACATGAAAAGGATTATGACTTTTGTTTGTTGATTACCCCATTAGATCATAGCAGAACATAATCTCATGGTAAATAATTGCTACTGATTGGTGTTTATTAAAAGAACAATAGAACGTTCCAGAATGGACCAGTCAAGCTGTGTCAATAAGACGACTTTGGTCAGCTATGGTCACGTGGTGTTCGACCTTAACCTGCTTGTCATGGTGTGTGTCGTTTTAACAGTGATCACGACCCTCACCTTGCTGGCCAACATTGTAGTCGTCACTGTTGTCATCAAGTCCATCAGGGACAACGACAACTCATGGAACGTCAACAAAATCACTCAAATGTTGATGTCCTCAATGGGAGTCACAGCCGCACTATTTGGAGCGGTCATCATGCCGCTAAGTATAGTCGAGATTCTTAGCAACGGCCACTGGTACCTCGGCCACGTTTCGGCGACTCTCTATCAATAACACGCTCTCTGGCATCTCAATCTACCATATTTTCATAATGGCATTGGACAAGTATGTATGGCATCTGTCCGTCTACGAAAGACGATAGATTTATCTTTATTATCTGCAGCTCTTGGTGTGGCTGATGAGACCAATCCTTGAGTGGCAGTCTCTTCTGCGTGACACACACACGAAAGCAGTGGGGCAGTGTTTCCTTGCCTTTCTCCTCGCTCTTTTCCCGACTGCTTCTGCCCTAGTTTGCTCCTCTGCTCTTAGTGATCCTTCTTTCACTATAGCCCGCCACATGGACCTATCCTCTGCCAGGTTTTCCCAGTTTTGTATATCAATGTTGGCTACTTTCATGTCTCTCTTGCATATGTCCACGTATCTTAGACATGGCCGACCAACCGACCTTTTCCCTGTCGCCAGCTCGCTGTAGAGCACATCCTTGGGTATTGGACAAGTACGTTTCTACTTATAGGCCCCTGAAGTACAGAGCACTGAGCACCAACATAGTTTACGTCATCATCGGAGTCGCATGGATATTCCCAGCTGTTTTCATCAACATCCCGTTATCTATGTGGTGGGGGAAGATGGGTGTCGAGGGTTCAGAAAGTTGCTACGAAGAATTTCGTCTTTGCTTGACAGCGGCAAGTCCTCGAGTTCTTCTGGGAATATTCTGTTTGGCGTTTTACGTGCCACTGTCACTAACTTACGTGCTATACCTGATTGTTCTCTATGACATATATCGGTTCAATCAAAGGAAGAAGCACTTCAAGAACACATTGAAACCAGTTCCTTGTGATCATGAATCTAGGATAAAACATTTCTTTAAACGCCCGCCTAAAGCAAGTTTTACAGAAGATCTGAGAGATGTGGGGTCAGTTTGTCAAGGCACCAATAAAGCTACCACTCCAGTCGTGCCCCAAGTTTCACTTGCAATCAAGAGCTTGGGGTAAAGGACCAGGAATCTAAAAGACCTCCGAACAATTGGATAAATTGTGCTCTGTTTTAATCTATGCTGGTCTCCCACTTCCATCTGTGTCATTTAGTTTTCCTACCATCCCAATATCATGCCCCTGTGGGCGGTCATTTTAATTGGTCAAGTTATCTGAACGCTGCATTAAATCCCCTGTTGTACTGTAGCAACTGGAGAGTCAGGCGGTCAGTGAAGGCTCTGACATGGAGAATGTAGTTTGTGGAAGAGATAGGGTTTAACTGCCAGATAAGTATTGAAGATGATATCACAAGTTAGTTTATTTTAAATGGATTGGAAAATATGCTTTATCATTGCTCAAGTAAAGACAGTCTTTTCGACAAATATGCTACCATTTTTAGGGATATGTAGCTACATAATTTATAAATTTATTCTGCCTTAAATGATATAAAGTATAGAAATGATGTCACCTCAGTAAATGCTTGTGATGGTGTACTGGTGTTCTTGATGGCCATCTCCATACATACAGTTTTACTTGATTATCTTGCAAATGTTATAGTCATACTTACTTTCACCACACACACACACACACACACACACATAGACACACAGACACACAGACACACACAAATATATATATAAATTTTAATAGTATATGTCGAGCCATTTGATTGACTTTTCGTCTATTCCATGATATGATTTGAAGTTTCTGTTCAATAAATTAAAATTAATTATTTAATAATAGTTAAATTAGTGCCGAAATTTTTACACTTCCAATCATCTTCTTCTTCTTCTTCTTCTTCGTTCTCAATTTGAGTATTGCGTGCCGACGAGTTTTGCGCCAATTGGCCCGTGGTCTCCGACTTCAGCCTGCTGTTTTTTCTGGATGTGCTTCTAGCCTTTGGTCAGCCAAGACCATCTGCAAGGCAGCAGTTGATTTTGGCAAGTGATGCAGCGTTCACATGCCATGGCTATAAGGGTTCCACGCATTAACCAGCCGCCTTTTATTTTCCCTAACTATGCGTTAGGTACCCACTCGAAGCTGGGTGGACTCGGGGACGCCCTAGGCCCCGGGAACAAATCCATGGCTTCCCATGGATTCGAACCCATGACCATCGGTACGCCAGTCGAGCGCGCTACCACTCGACCACCGTATCCCCTTCCAATCATCAACATACATAATTCCCGTAATGGATGTAATGCTTCTTGGATGTACGAGCTTTGCGTAACTTGATGAATATCTGTGCATAACTTAGCACGCGCCCTATTCGCTAAGTTGAAACTGAGCACCCTAGTCTTATAGTCATGGCGAACAACGAGATAATCGAATTCACCTGCGATTTAACGTTCTTGTCTCATTTTAAACTTTTAAATTTCACATTTTAAATTTATTTTCTACTTTTTAGTGCATTTCTAAAATAAGACTAGTTTTTATCAAGTGTTTTTTATATTATTTTTTTTGCTACTTTTTAGTCTTCACATTTTTTTAATTAAATTTTTCGATGTTTATTGCTCTTTATTCGTTTTTAATCACATTACTATTCAAAATTGGGATATTAAAAATAGCTTCGTCTGCCGAGCTGGCAATGTTCTCTGATTGGGCGATACACACCTGATGTCCTTGAACTTCTCCATTACCCGTACACTTCTTCGTTGTTGCATTGTAAATCGAAAATATTTAATTAAATTAAATCTAGCCATGGAAAAAGTCCGCAAAAATTCAAAACACTACTATCACCCAAATTGAAAATGTGTGCATATTTTCAGAATGATTGGATAACGGGAAGTTGTTCAAAATTGGGATATTAAAAATAGTCTGATTACCGTTTAAACTTACAAAGCAAGCTAATATTTGACTAGTAAAAAGGTTAAAATTTCCTAAGATATCTTACATTCTCTCTCAACCAGACTTTTATTTATCGACTAATGACGACATGAAGTCTCCTAAACTTTTCCACAACTCTTTATGCACACTCTCAAACCGTCTTCTTATTCAGAAAGCATTCGATAATTTATTGAAATAAATGAATCCTTCATGAAAATGTTTTAAGGTCAAACTTTAACAAAGATTAAGCAGTTAAGTGGATTGAAAAATTGGCACCAAATGTCATGCATTCATTAGTATATCATCAACGAAATATTAACTCAACAATAATATAACGTTAACATAACATTAACATAACATTAACATAACATTAACATAACATTAACATAACATTAACATAACATTAACATAACATTAACATAACATTAACATAACATTAACATAACATTAACATAACATTAACATAACATTAACATAACATTAACATAACATTAACATAACATTAACATAACATTAACATAACATTAACATAACATTAACATAACATTAACATAACATTAACATAACATTAACATAACATTAACATAACATTAACATAACATTAACATAACATTAACATAACATTAACATAACATTAACATAACATTAACATAACATTAACATAACATTAACATAACATTAACATAACATTAACATAACATTAACATAACATTAACATAACATTAACATAACATTAACATAACATTAACATAACATTAACATAACATTAACATAACATTAACATAACATTAACATAACATTAACATAACATTAACATAACATTAACATAACATTAACATAACATTAACATAACATTAACATAACATTAACATAACATTAACATAACATTAACATAACATTAACATAACATTAACATAACATTAACATAACATTAACATAACATTAACATAACATTAACATAACATTAACATAACATTAACATAACATTTACATAACATTAACATAACATTAACATAACATTAACATAACATTAACATTACATTAACATAGCATTAACATTGCATTAACATTACATTAACATTACATTAACATTACATTAACATTACATTTGTATTACATTAACATTACATTAACATTACATTAACATTACATTAACATTACATTAACATTACATTAACATTACATTAACATTACATTAACATTACATTAACATTACATTAACATTACATTAACATAACATTAATATTACATTAACATTACGTTAACATTACGTTAACATTACATTAACATAACATTAACATTACATTAACATTACATTAACATTACCTTAACATTACATTAACATAACATTAACATTACATTAACATTACATTAACATAACATTAACATAACATTAACATTACATTAACATTACATTAACATTACATTAACATTACATTAACATTACATTAACATAACATTAACATTACATTAACATAACATTAACATTACATTAACGTTACATTAACATTACGTTAACATTGCGTTAACATTACATTAACATTACATTAACATTACGTTAACATTACATTAACATTACATTAACATTACATTAACATTACATTAACATTACATTAACATTACATTAACATTACATTAACATTACATTAACATTACATTAACATTACATTAACATTACATTAACATAACATTAACATTACATTAACATAACATTAACATTACATTAACATTACATTAACATTACATTAACATTACAGAAACGCTACATTAACACGTAATTTTATTTTTTTTAAGGGACAAAAAAACACCACACTTATTCATACATTACATCATTCAAAAACATTCATTTTTTTCCCACATACAATTTAACTTTAACCTGAGTCTTTCAATTTGTTTCAAGCCTAAATTTTTTTAATGTAACTATTCCAAATATCTTTTCAGTTAAACTATTTACTGTGCAGAGAGGGGAGATAATGACGCCCTTTTTATTTTAATTTGAAATGTTCACTATTACTAATGGATGTAGAGTTCAAAGTAAATAATTGTCTTGTCTTATCTATACAGACGCTCCTTCTATGCAGAAGATAGTTGCGTCCACAGACCATGACAGATAATCTGTTGGCAAGTGATGCAGCATTCACAGGCCACGGCTTTGTGGGTTCCACGCATTACCCAGTCGCCTAACTACATGTAGTGTTAGGTACCCATTCGGAGCGGGGTGACGCAAGGACGCCCTAGGCCCCGGGAACAAACCCTTGCCTTCACACGGATTCGAACCCGTGACCATCGGCACGACAGTCCAGTGTGCTGCCACTCGACCACCATTCCTAATTGTAGGAATTAAAGTCGCAGAATATTTGCAAAAGGCGTAGAACTCAATGAACATATATAATCTGCCATTTGCTTATTTTTTCTTGTTAAATGTCATCGATTTTATTATATAAATCTATTCCTGGTCAAAGTTGTTTAGTGATGCTACCAAATCCTTTCAGTTTATTTTGAGTTTATATTGTTAACACGGAATACAAGAGGAACAGTGGATAGTGTAACATCTGAAGATATTTCGTTAAGGATAAACAAGTAGGATATTTCTATTACAATACAGATCTTTTCATTATTATTTACATGATGGAAATAATTTTTTGGAGTTTCGATAAAAGTCATATATCGTTTGAATATTCATGTATTCTAAACTATGACCAACACTATCACGCTTGCAGTTGAAGAATTGAACTGGATCAATACGTTGGACACATTGATGACTATGGACGCTAAATCTACTTTAAAATAAAGCTGGGAACAACATAAATAACATTTTTGTAAAAGATATTTAGTTACCGGGACAAGTTTAAATCTGATTTCAATTGCACAAAAATGAACCAGACTTTGATGTTCAACACTGACGGCAACAGTTATCTCATTATGTCCAATCTCAAGGCTCTAACAGTTCTGGCTGTGTTGGCCTCTATGATAACAACGTTTGTCGTGTTGTCCAACGTCACCGTTGTGGTGGCAGTGGTGTGGTCACGCATCAAGGGCCACTCACATAACGACAACAACATCACCAAGCTTCTGATGGCCTCCATGGCGTGTGTGGATGTCTTACTTGGAGCGGTCCACATGCCCGTAAATGTTTTACAACTTGTCTACAACGGACAGTGGATACTGGGAGCGGAGTTTTGTAACTTGTTTCACGGCATCAGCAACGCTCTGTGCGGCGCCAACACCTGTCACATATTATGTATCGCCGTGGATAAATACCTGGCCGTCTGCAAACCACTTCTGTACAGATTGCTGACTAAAAGAATAGGTCAAGTGATGGTCATTATGTCATGGATGCTGCCCAGTTCAATTTTCTTACTGCCCCTGGTCACATACTGGTTTGGGACAAGAACTGAAGAGATGCACCGAGCTGGTCATCAGATGAAGTTTTGCTCTCCAGTCTTCAACAAAAATATTCTTCTATTTTTATATATTCTTGTGTTTTATCTCCCCATTCTAGCTGCTTACATTTTGTACACGGTAATATTTTATAAAATTTGGAATTTTAACCAAAGGAAATATTTGTATTCTAGAAATAAAACTGTTTCTTCAAAAAGAGTTCAGGTTTCAAATATTTTTGGCTCAGTAACTTGTAACTCAAATCAATCATCAACACCGTCCAGCTTGTCTGGATCTATATTTAGCGTAAGCCAACAACAGACTTCGAATTCCTCATCTAAATTTCATGGTAAAAGCAAGTTTTCTTACAGGATTTCCCGCAATATAAGAGCTATTCGCACACTCGGGTCTATTATCATCTCTTTCAGTGTTTGCTGGACGCCTGTCTGGGTATCCAATTCGTTTTATGTGTACTACGACTTCACACTACCATTTGGTTACATTTTTCTCACAGGTTGGTTTGCGTATATGAATTCAGCCATCAACCCAGTACTCTGTAGTTTTTTCAAACCTATCAGAAAAGCCTTGAAACATTTACTGTGTAATGTAAAATAATATTTAATTTGAAGAATCAAGTTCTAAGAATCATGTTCTAATAGTCATGTTCTAATAATCATGTTCTAATAATCATGTTATAATAGTATTGTTCTAATAATCATGTTCTAATAAACATGTTCTAATAATCATGTTCTAATATCATGTTCTAATATCATGTTCTAATAATCATGTTCTAATAATATTGTTCTAATAATCATGTTCTAATAAACATGTTCTAATAATCATGTTCTAATAATCATGTTCTAATAATCATGTTCCTATAATCATGTTCTAACAATCTGATTTTGCATTTCTCATTTGTAGTGTGTCTTTTTTATCTTTGAGCTTACATAAATAATATTTTGAAAAAATTGCAAATCATCTATTCTAAAATTGTTGCTCCAAATTAAATAAAGAAAAATGAAGTTTCCAATCCTTTTCAATGTTATATATTTGTTTTGTTTTTTATTTTGTTTTTTGTTTTAAACAATTTTTTAAACATTATTAATTGTTATTTTATTGTTTTTTGGTCTTAAGAAATCTTGTAATCTTTTTATTCATTCGTTCATTTTCATTTCACAATACCTTTTCCCATTAGAGTTATTTCAATATTCCCGTGTTTGACCCATGTGATTCTGATATATCATAACTGCTACTCCTATACAGAAGACTAATAGAGCAGTGCCTCTCAAAGTGGTGGTCCGCGGACCGATGCCGGTCCGTGGGCCATCCGCTGCCGGTCCGCAGATATTCTAAAAAAGGACAGAAAAAATTGTCAGTGTAGGGAAAATTGTGCACCGGTCTCTGGTGCAATGGCAAAAATTCCTGCCGGTCCGCCATACTAAAAAGTTTGAGAAGCACTGTATTAGAGGATTGAACTTGGATCTTTAGTTCACAAGACTAGCAGGCAACAGCTAAGTGGCCACGCTCTTAAATAGTTGACTAAATTCCAATTAAATAAAAGATCAGTTTAAAAAATAACTAATTAGACTATTTTATTGATTATAATAAATTCATTTAAGTGGTTCAATTGTTGTTATTAGAAATAAGCATTAATGCCTAATTTCACCTAAATCGGTCCAAGCGAAAAAGACAAAAAAGAGATTTCAAGATTTGAAAAACAGGCAGTGCATGTTAAATAAAGGCGTTTAGATAAACAAGCAAAGACCGCTTTGGCATTAATTAAATAAAAATTTATTGAAATATTTTTATGGGCAAAGTAATATGATTTTCACAATAAGTCAATCTGATTGCATTTTTCTTTTTGACACTTCACAATTTATAATTATTATTATTCTTAATATTGTGAGCAATAAATAAATAGTTGAAGACTTTTTTTTGACAAATGTTTGCTTTCATAATAATTATTATTGAGTGGTTTCTATTCTTCCAAATCTAATATTTGTTGTTTTGTGATCTTTAGGAATAATGTTATTTTTTATACTATTTTCATCAATATTTAATTAAGTGGGTTTAAATCATAACTAATCGCAAATGATCGCTACGAAGAAAAAATAATAATTTTCTGACACATTCGTTAAAAAAAAAGGATAAATTATTTCTTAATTTACTTAGCGACACGTGCTTTGAAATACGGAAAAATTTCCGTGACCAATTAATTTTGTCAGAACTTTGTTAGTGAATTTTATTTGTTCATCCAATAATACACATCTTCTATTGCATTTTTTGGTCATTAAAGAAAAGCTACCTAAAACATATTTTAAAAACACAAAAAATCTGCAAATGTTATTAAAACCGTGTTGACATTAAGTTTTACATGCATAGCCTGAAGTGGTTGTGTGTTGTTTAAGTCATTTTATGTGGTGTACTTTCTTGAAATTATAAGGTAATTTTAAAAAAAAAGTAATTATGAGCTGAACTTAGGCATTTCGGGATTCTCGTGTTTGATAAAATAGACTTGAATAATTCTTATAATAAAAAACCCGTAAAAAACAGCGTTCTTTACTATAAATCCTTTCTATACGAGAAATAACTAAAATAATGTTTAGTATAATACGCATCGCACTACAATCCAATATCCCAAAATTTTAGATATGTCTCAAATATATAAAGGATTTATAGTAAAAAAAACTTCTACAGTCTGCCTGCTAAATTTCAGCTCGATTTGATCACGGGAAAAGGGTTATAAAAACATGTTTAATATAGTGCGCACCGCGAGACATACTAGCAATTAATAGCATTTACATTTACAGATCGGATATATATTTTAAAAAGTATGGTCAATATAATACGCACCACGACACTCAATGACACAAATTAACATGACACATAGAGATAAAAAGAGATAAATCTTAACATTCATTACTCGAATTACTGTACATTCGATCGATCTGAAATTTTGATAGATCATTATTATAATGGGCACGAGCCTGCCTGAAAAATGTCAGCTCGCTAGCTTACAAGGAAGTAGGTTAAAAATCGATCCAAAGTTTTTTCGGAATTCGAGCAAGGCATCAAGCAGACACCTTAAGTAATATGAAGAATTTAATATAAAAACGGTAAAAAAAACAAGTTTTTGACTATAAATCCTTTATATCAGAGATATAACTAAAAGAATGTTCATCATAATACGCATCGCACGACTATCTAAAAATCCAAAATTTTAGTTATGTATCAAATATATAAAGTATAAAGCATGTATAGTAAAAAAAAACTTCTACTGTATGCCTGCTAAATTTCAGCTCGATTTGATCACGGGAAAAGTGTTATAAAAACATGTTTTACATAGTGCTCACCATGCTATCGAAAAGGAGTGGCCTCTACGGGGCTTGACGGGCGAGTAGGGTCGCGGGTCGCGGACCTGACCGCGTCGCCCGCGATCTGAAACTGACAATTCCTGGCAGGCAATGCAGAAGTCCGACATGTTAGGTGTTAGGTGCTAATCACATATGATTACAGTCGCTGTACGGATCTTAGACAAAGCATCTTAAATGCATTGTCGATGATGAAAACCAAAGTACTCGTTGAGGGTCGGGTAAATTCGAAGTGACCGTTTCGTCCCCCTCATTTTACTAGCAACGCCATTGAGCGGTCCGGTTTAGAGCCAGGAGTGCCAGTACGGATTAGCAAAATGAACTGCGAAGAACGCAGCGGCCGCAAGCTCTGGGGACACCTTCCAGTGGGGGTTGCACCCTAGGTAGGTCATTTATGATCCCCCGCATAGTGGCAGTCCTAACAATAGAGACTCGTTTGCTTTGCCAGGGTGGCACCAAAGTGGTAACGGGTCGTAGTAGGGAAATTCCACCCCTTCTTGTGAGGTCAAACTTAGTGGGAGGCATCTTCGACTTTCTGTCCTGGATGCCCAGGTGGCCGCTTCAGAAGCGACCGCTCCGGGGGGTTTTCCCAGCTGTTACGTCCCTTTCTGGGGGAGGGGGCCAGATAGCTGGGAGGGTCTTCCAGGATGACCCATGAAGAGCATTAGGCTCGGGGCTTCTGATTTTCTTCCACATGTAGGATCATTAGTGCGCACCGTGATACAGATTACCAATTAATAGAATCTACATTTACAGATCGAGAATATATTTTTTAAAGTTTCGTCAATATAATACGCACCACAAAGCGCGTCAGGAATGTATTAAAAAGGTTGTTCAATATAATACGCAACGCGACACTCTCACACAAAAATTAACATGCTACATTGAGATAAATAGAGATAATCTAAAAATTCATTAATTTAATTACTTTACATTCGATAGATCTGAAATTTTGACACATCATTTTTATCATCGGCACGAGTGTGCCTGCAAAATTTCAGCTCGCTAGTTTACGAGGAAGTGGGTTACAAATCGATCCAAAGTTTTTTTTGCATTCAAGCAAGGCATGAAGCAGACACCACAAGTTAATGAAAAGGATTTTAAAATTATGATTTCTGAGCATGAAATCTAAAACGTTAAGCCGATATTCTTGGAGAGTATTCTAATCTCCTCCTTAGTTTTACACATGTAACAAAATCTGAGTAGTTAACATTAAATAAAAGCTGTTTTGGGGGGAAGGGGTGTATTTATTAATTGATAAATAAAATATTTAAAAAATCTTTTTTTAAAAAGCACACGCTTTTATTTACATACAGAAAGTGCACTAAAAAGATGGAAAATAAAAAATGTCAATCCGTGAACCTATCGACAGCACATAAAAGCGTGGGGCGCCCATCACAAGTCATTTCTTATTGCTACTACTCTTTTGCATATAGATACATTTTTCTAATTAATATGATAGTAGCATGTATATGATCAAAGTTTTGAAATTTTAAATGTTTATTAATATGCCTATAAATTTGTTTTTAGGTTTCGCAGCCTTGTACATGATAGCGAGTTGTGATGAGGGCCCCCCGCTTTTATGTGCGGTCGATAGGTTCACGGATTGAACTTTTTTATTTTCTTCCTTTTAGTGCACTTTCTATATGTAAAAAAAGTGTGTGCTTTTTAAAAAAAGATTTTTTAAATATTTTATTTTATACTTTTTAGTATCAAACTTTTTTAAATCAATTTTTCGACATAATCAATTCAATTTAATTAGTCAAACTTAGTTGTCTATAACTTAAATGTGATAGTGGTAAAAAGATAGATTATTAATTACAAATTTATGTATTAAAAAAAAACATTTTCCCCAATTGAAAATTGAACCCAGTACCTGCAAGTCGAAAATCCATTACGTTAACAATTCGGCCAACTAGGCTATTCTAGTTGTTCCTCTTGTATTATCATGTCAAGTTAGATTTAGTTTCGTATTAATGAGCTGTTTAACACCTGGAACCACTGATGGCTTGTGGTGAACTCCGGTGACATTCACGTGACAGTCAAGAATAGCACGGATACAGATTATATATAAAGAAAAAACAAACCCGTAAAAACAAAGTTTTTGACTATAAATCCCTTATATATGAGACATAACTAACAGTAGTGATTATTTTTAAACATTTACAGACTGACACTGAGTGATGTCCCTTGTCTTTAATAAATGGGGGTGGGATGTGAGGGGGTGTCGGCACGACGGTCGTCGTCAACACGACGGTCGGCGTCAACTCAAACTCACGTGGAACTGGAATTTACAGTGAATTTTGAATTACATAACTCATATAAGGATAAACTAAAAATGCATTAATTTAATTATGGTACGTTTGATCGATCTGAAATTTTGATACGATGCATTGTTAGGTCAGACGGGTCCGTGTGCCAAATTTCAGTTCGATCGGATCATGGGAAGTGGGTCATTTTTGACTTCTGTTTTTCCGCCCGCCGAGCCCAAGACAGACAGACAGAGAGAGAGAGAGAGAGAGAGAGAGACGCCGGTGAAGTTAATATAAGGGATTTAATAAACTTAAAAAGACATTTATTTAATTAGGGTACATTCGATCGATCTGAAATTTCAATACAATGTATTGTCATCCAAGATCTATCTGTGGTAAACTTTTGAGATCTCTAGGACTATCAGAAGTGTTTTAATTTTACGTTACAAGATTTGACGGATACAACATACAACATGCAACATACAAACAGTATGAGTTAAATAAAAGCGTGTAATGATAAAATACGAATCCATCGTTGAGATTTACTGAATGATTTCTTCAAATGTGCACACTACTATCATCTCACTTTACTGATTGTTGGTGCCTACAGACGTTCTTGATATAACAAAGAAGGGACTTGATGGCGCGCCTGACCGATCTATTCCCACAATAAAGAACTGGGTTTATGGTTGAGTTTAGTATGGACACTAAGTTTAGGAGAGCACCAACCCAGATAGGAATGTTTTTGTAGTCAGCGAAGGTCAAGGCTACGGCCATGAGCCCAAGAGGCAGCCAGCACACAGTGAAACAGATCACGATCGCACCAATAGTTCTGAAGGCTCTCAAATTTAGATTGGCGTGCGCACGGTTTTCAATCGTCTTCTTTATTGGCGCGACTGTTAAGGTTGTATTCTCAGTGGATCTGTCGGTAACTGACACTATTTGTGATGTCATTCAGTTTTGTTGCGGGTACTTTGAAATTTCCATGTGGCTTGGTTTGAGGAGATTTCGGTAAATTTTAATCACCCAGCTCAACAACACTCTTTCTATCATTATATTTTCGACGTTTACTGAATGTCTCGTGGAGTAAGAAAATAACAAGTATGAGACAGTATTTTTTTATTTTTTTAAAAAACAATTTGGAACATTTTTAATCTTGACGGGACCACAAACATAGCAGAAAAAACATGATATATTTTATCATTCAATTGGTACAATACAAACATTTTGTTGCCATCAAGTCATAGGAGAAAATACAGGATATATTTTATCATTCAATTGGTACAATACAAACATTTTGTTGCCATCAAATCATAGGAGAAAATACAGGATATATTATATCATTCAATTGTTACAATACAAACATTTTGTTGCCATCAAAATATCTTGAAATGTTATTTTTTACACATCTTTAAGTGCTGAAAATGCAAAGCAAAAAATTTAATTGAATTAAAATTCAGTATGCATATATATGTTTTCCAGAAATATAAAATAGTTGTATGATGTTATCTCTTGACAAGCTACATACAATTTTTTGACTTAAAATCAAAATAAAAATTATACTGGACACCATGGAGGGAATATTGGTGGCAGGACAGATTTGATTTCGTTAAATATTTTCATCGTTATTATTATTATGGTGGATTAGTATCCGATTGTGACATGAATCGACATGTAGACATCAAAATCAATTGTAGCCATCAAAATCAACTGTAGACATCAAAATCAATTGTAGCCATCAAAATCAATTGTAGCCATCAAAGTCAATTGTAGCCATCAAAGTCAATTGTAGCCATCAAAATCAATTGTAGCGATCAAAGTCAATTGTAGCCATCAAAATCAATTGTAGCCATCAAAATCAATTGTAGCCATCAAAGTCAATTGTAGTCATCAAAATCAATTGTAGCCATCAAAATCAATTGTAGCCATCAAAGTCAATTGTAGCTATCAAAATCAATTGTAGCCATCAAAATCAATTGTAGCCATCAAAATCAATTGTAGCCATCAAAATCAATTGTAGCCATCAAAGTCAATTGTAGCCATCAAAGTCAATTGTAGCCATCAAAATCAATTGTAGCCATCAAAATCAATTGTAGCCATCAAAATCAATTGTAGCCATCAAAATCAATTGTAGCCATCAAAGTCAATTGTAGCCATCAAAATCAATTGTAGCCATCAAAGTCAATTGTAGCCATCAAAATAAATTTTAATAATAACAATGAAATTGATTAACTTTTTTTTTGGTTAACATCATGGGGAATGAATTGAGAAAGTTTAGTGGGTAAAAATTCAATAACAAGATTTTTACCGGACAATTGAAAAAAGAGATGTGAAGTTTATTAAAAAATAAATAGAAAGAATAGAAATAAAATTCAAAAGAAGATAAATTTTAAATTAAAACAAAACTTTGAGGAGATCGTAGACACAAACATTCAGCAAAAATTGTAATATTGTATTTCAAAATCGATCTGTTGATTTAAAAACATGCTAGAGTATCATTTTCTTCCTGCTGTTTATAACTTACTGATAGCTAGGATTGTGTTATAAGCGTTGGATACTCACAGGATTGAAAGAATTAAAAACATAATTACGTCACTTAAAACAATTTCAAAATACATTCATACATTATAGACATTGTTTATAAAAAAATATTAATTTAAAATTCACCTAACTAAACACCTCTGATTACTTATTCAACTAATTTCAAAATTGATCCTTTTCTTTCAAGTCTTGCCTTTCAAGCGTAAGGCTTGTCTAACATTATCATCAAAGGTCAATTTTTCTTCGTCTTGTTGTTTTTTAATGCAAAAAAATAACGAATTTTAATTTTTAGGCCACCGAACTTAAAAAATTTTTAAGTGTAAAAATATTTTCTTTGATCTTTAAAATGTATGCGTCCAACCACCCCCATCCCCTAATCTTGAAAGTATCGCATACCATTCACCAGGCTCAAACCAAACTAAACCTACACGACAGACTTACCATAATACCATTCACCGGCCTCAACACCAAACTAAACCTACACGACAGACTTACCATAATAACGTTCACCAGCCTCAACACAATACTAAACCTACACTACAGACTTACCATAATACCATTCACCAGCCCCAACACAATACTAAACCTACACTACAGACTTACCATAATACCATTCACCAGCATCAACACCAAACTAAACCTACACGACAGACTTACCATAATACCATTCACCAGCCTCAACACCAAACTAAATCTACACGACAGACTTACCATAATACCATTCACCAGCCCCAACACAATACTAAACCTACACTACAGACTTACCATAATACCATTCACCACCCTCAACACCAAACTGAACCTACATGACAGACTTACCATAATACCATTCACCAGCCCCAAAACCAAACTAAACCTACACGACAGACTTACCATAATACCATTCACCAGCCTCAACACCAAACTAAACCTACACGACAGACTTACCATAATACCATTCACCAGCCTCAACACCAATCTAAACCTACACTACAGACTTACCATAATACCATTCACCAGCCTCAACACCAATCTAAACCTACACTACAGACTTACCATAAAACAAGTCACCGCTGAAAATCTATGACATCAATATTAGACATTTAATCTGACTAAAACTTTTGAATAATCTGTTGCCATTTGTTGGCATTCTATTCAACCCTAGACGAAACCATGGCAACAAAGCGACACAAGATAACAACCGTATAAAATACAAGTCTTTCCCGACGCTGCGGTGATCTATAACATCGATTTCAAAACGGATCCAAAAGATAAGGGTTAAGTTGGTGACAACTGTTGGAGGTGATGAGATGAGAAGTCTATTATGTGGCAGTCACGCGTACAGTGAGATTAGTGATGAGATGAGAGGTCTATTATGTGGCAGTCACGCGTACAGTCAGATTACGTATTTCAGAGCAATACTGATAGGGGCTATGATTTATCGTATTTATGTCTTATTTAAAAAAAAACTCCTTTGAGTTTGTTCAGACTGTAGCTTGTACGGGCAAATTTGTAATTTTGTTACTTATATTTATTTCTTATCGCTGTCATTCTCCGGTTATAAACTTTTTTTAAAAATAATTTATTTACTTCTTTTTACTCACCCGGAAACTGAACTTTCTCTGTAAATTTGTTATCAAGTCTAAACATATTTTAATATATAATTGTATAAACTGTTCCGTTAATCTTTATAGATTTTAGCCACTTTTCAGTGTAAATCTATAAAACACTGTTTGAATAATTACAAAATATTTTCTAACAATATTGTATGCTGTGGAAGCCTTTCGGATGAATTTTGTCAGTAACTAATTATTGATTAAACCAGTATATTTAGATTTAATGGCCCGTGTAATCTTGACCCTGATGTTACATTGTGTAGCTGCAATTATTGTTTAGACAGCTAATGGTCAGTATAATCTCGACCCTGTTTCATTGTGTAGCTGCAAACATTGTTTAGACAGCTATTAGCCAGTACAATCTCGACTCTGTTTCATTGTGTAGCTGCTAACATCGGTTGCTGTTCTGATAACGTCAGTCCCTCTACGAATGTGTCCTTGGGATTGAACAATAATTACATTTCAAGTTTCATATGTCACATGACATCTTAATGAATTGTTGGGGTGACAATTGATGTTAGTTTCAGCTGTAACCAGGAATATGACAGAACATAGTTGCACATTTTTGTATGCAATTCTTCGTCTGATGCATTTTAAATACTACAACGTCATCACGTTAAAATTAGCTACTGGCTTAAGTAAACGTAATATATCCTATATTTTTCCAGTGATGGTACATAAATTGCTTACATAAACTGTCTTCATACAACTCATATTATATTTTGTTTTACTGATAGAGTGAAGTAATTCTGCACTCCGTGATGTGTTAAACAAGAATATAAAAGTTAAAGTGATATTCACAATGTTATAAATTCTCATAATGGTTTTATACATGATTTTAAATTGAAACTCTTAGAAAACTTTTCATATCAATTTTGTTTGAGTAGTAAGAACTAATTGTAAAAAAAATAGTTTGAAAGTTATTTTTATTATTTTACGGACATAAAAATTTCTAAAGATTTAAAATATTAACTTGAAATTAGGTAAATGAATTTATTTTTTTAAATTCGTAGCAATGCTTTTAAATATTTTTTGAAAAATTGCGTATTTTAAAATTTTCATAAAAAACATTAACAATACATTGTCAAAATTCATAACAATTTTGGTTTGCCGACGACTTCTCAAGATTTATTTTATATTGCCCAGTAAAAATGTTAACACTGTTCTAATAGGTTTGAAAAAACTTTAGAGCACTGGGTGATTGCCGAGTTCATGTAAGCTAACCAGCCTATAAATAAAATATAAGAAAATGGCAGACTGGTATGATGGATGCAATAAATGGCTACGTATATCCAGATGGGCATCCAGCAAAAGGTGAATCCTAGTACAATAGCCACAAGTGTGCGAATAGCTTTCATGTTTCGTGAAAATTGACGCGCCATCTTGGCTGTGCTCACCTTGTCTGACGACGGACCACCAATCTGGTGTTTATTACTTCCTGACAAACGTTTCGAATTCAGCGATTTGTTTGAAGCAAAGGAGCTGGCTTCCACAACAAAAAATTTTTAACTTTGATTTATCTTTGGGTAATTGTTGCACTGTATATTGGTTTTTAATGTGTTGTTTTTCCTTTTTTTTTAAATTTCCATATCTCTGAAAATATGAGCGCGTACAGAGTTTAGGTCGAGAAGATTGGCAGATAAAACCCCAGAGTATAAAATGACAGGAGTACTTTGGTGCTTATGACAGGTGAACTTAAGATAATTGTGGCGTCACCAACGGTCAGTTTATCTTTTCGTATCACAAACCAGTCACTGACCAGAGGCAGTAAAAACATCGTACTATTGAACTAGACAAGCATTTTATAAAATTTTAGTTTTTAAAAAAAGATCAGGCCATTCAAATCA
Source organism: Ampullaceana balthica (assembly GCA_944989445.1). Taxonomy (NCBI): domain Eukaryota; kingdom Metazoa; phylum Mollusca; class Gastropoda; family Lymnaeidae; genus Ampullaceana; species Ampullaceana balthica. Next base: position 3,257,781 of record CALYLW010000018.1, read on the forward strand.
TCGTAGACAGAGGTTTAACCATCCTATATAATAAAAGGCTAAGTTCTGTCCCGTCATTTGTAGCGATTGGTCTCTCAAACACACATGACTCCTACAGCCAATCATATCAAGTTTACACGGACGTTCAAAACGAGTTATTTTTGGTGCAGTATTTCTTCAAAGACTTTATTTTGAGTTATGCGCGTTGGGATTTATAGTCAAAAGCTCTGTTTTTACGTGTTATTTATTTTAACTATAATGAATAGTATTTTTGACGTGATGCACATGTATGCCAGTCGAGACGACTGTTGAAGGGGAGTTACAACATGCCACCGAACAGTGGCGGAACGTCCTTGGACGGGCTTGGTTGCTCGTAGAGACATAAACTGTCTAAACCAATGGATATAAAATATGAAAATAATTAATAGAAGCAGTAATCCTGCCTCCAAGTTTTAGATTTACATATTTATTTTGTTCATTTCATTAGTAATATAAATGAATTAGTTAATTTCATAATGATCGTAAAAAGATATTAAAATAACATAATTTCTTCAAAAGACACATAGCGAGGATGAGTTGTTTCACACGAGTTAATTGTATTTGACATTACACAATAAATATCTCATGGCTTTTCTGATTGGTTTAAAAAACATACACAGAACTGGGTTGACAGCAGAGTTGATGTATGCGAACCAACCTAACGTAAAAATAGATTCAAACTGCATGTTGTGATTCGTGTAGACAAAGAGCGCAGAGGATATCCACACGGGCGTCCAAAACACACTAAAACACACAATTATTGTCCCGAGTGTGCGGATAGCTTTCATGTTTCGTGAAATCCGCCCTGACAATTCACTGTCACCTTTTTCTTTGACGTGTAGATCTTTAGATCGGGGTTCACTTTTTGTCGTGGAGCTACCACTCAGACACACTGAATTTGGTTCTTGATTGGAGGGTAAGGGGACTGAATTACTCTCATTGATGACTGACAGGTTATTTCCCTTTAGGTAATTATTACGAATAACGTTGTTTTCCGAGTGAAGATATTTCCGTTTGTTAAATTTCCAAATTTCTGAAAAGATGAATGCATACAACACGTAGGCTGATATCATCGGTAGATAGAAGCCAACTGAATACAGGGCCAGGAGAATGTTGTTGTTGAAGACCGGTAAACACACCAACATTTCATCATCACCATTGGCCATTTCTCGTGTTCCAAACCAGCGTGTGACCGGAGGCAGCAGAAAAATTGTGCTTGGGAGAATCCATGACAGGATGACCATGACGTAACTAGCTCTTTTAGTCATGACTCTGTAGAAAAGTGGTTTGCAGACCGCCATATACTTATCTACAGCCATACACAGTATGTGACATGCACTTGCACTGCAGGAAGCGTTGTTGATGTCATTAAAGAGATTACAAAAGTCTTTTGATAACTTCCATTTGCCGTTGTAGACAATCTGTAACACATTTAAGGGAATGCTGAAAGCTCCGTTGAAGATATCCACACACGCCATGGAGGCCATCAGATGTTGTGTGATGTTGTTGTCGATATGTTTACTTCTAGAGTGACGTGACACAATCATGGCCGCCACAATGGTGACGTTAGATAACACAACAAATGTTGCCAGCATCGTGGCTAAAACTGCTAGCAAAGATAACATCGTCAGATTCTTTGTAATGTAATAAACATTAACGTCGTTGTAAGACGTCGAAGAATTATTCATTTTCTTTCTGTTCAAGTACGAGTCATTACGCTGAATGGGGATCTTTCCTGCAGTTTAGATTTAATTACACGATGACAATTTAAGCAACACAACAATTAAGATATACAAGTTTGAATGTGACCTTAAACTTCATCGATGTCATTAAGATATACAAGTTTGAATGTGACCTTAAACTTCATCGATGTCATTAAGATATACAAGTTTGAATGTGTCCTTAAACTTCATCGATGTCATTAAGATATACAAGTTTGAATGTGCCCTTAAACTTCATCGACGTCCTTTGGAAATATTTCATTTTATTTATTATTGTTATTATCCTTTTATTAGAAGAAATATTTATCTTTTGCAATAATTGGCTTTATGAAAATGAGTCTGAATTACGTAGGCAAAACCTATTTAAGCACAATTGATCTACTCTCGAGTAAAAAAAAAGAATTTAAAGTAAAACAAAAATTTCATGTGTTATTAAAAACATTCCATATTTAATATTTCTGAGATTATCTTTAATAAGTCTCTTAAACATATGTACCAAATGAATGTATGAACTCATAACCTGCACAAAACAATGGCCAACCATGACGCAGTGCAACCTAGACTCAATAATTCTTTTTAATTTTAATTGTTTTTAGTTCCTTTACAGCCCACCTTGAACAAAATCCTTGCATGCGTCTCACAAACGAGATCTCGTCTCAATAACTTTTCTATTCTTTCTAACCTGCTTTGGAGAACTAAAAAAGAAATAGAAATATTAAAATAAAAAACTCCGTCACTTTAACTCTCCGCTCAAAATGATTTTCAAATATTAAACCAATCGAGATTCTGTTTAAATTTTGATTTCACATTTTTTACTGTTAATTTGCTGAGAAACTGGCGCTGCTGTTAGTTGTGTTTTTATTTTATTTATTTATATTTTAAATTAAAATTTGTCTTGTTCATAATTTTATGCCTAAAACTAAAATAATTGATGTTTTAATTAAAATGAGATGTCCTTAACACATTAGTCAGAATAAACATGAAACTATAAAAACCTGATAAATGAAGGTCTAATTACAGCAACATGTCAATAATTATATTATTATATGACCAATATTTCGTTCATCTAGAAGTCTTCTTGATATAACGGCCGCTTGGCATATATTGAAATACATTAAGAGCATCCGAAGTTCACGTTACATCACTATAAAGCTGAGAAATTTGTTTTAAATCGCCAGGACAATTTAAAAGCGTTCATTTTTGTTTTAGAGTTAATCATAGATGATTATCACGCTTAACGCAGAAATCACACGTCGTTACATATTTTTGTAAGGTAACTACTGTAATATTTATTTATTTTACTTGTTACAAAATGTAAGTTATTTCTATTTAGTAAATTCCAACCTACCAACGTACTGAATTAACACTTCTGTATTGTAAAATATTTTTTTTTCTATATATAGTAAAGTCCAACCTACCGAAGTACTGAATTAAAACTTCTGTATTGTAAATACGCCGAGTACTGAAACAAACACTTCTGTATTGTACAATGCATTAAGTTTATTTCTATTTAGTAAAGTCGAACCTACCAATGTATTGAATTAACACTTCTGTATTTTACAATACATTAAGTATATTTCTCTATAATAAAGTCCAACCTACCAACGAACAGAATTAACACATCTATATTGTACAACACACCAAGTTCTGAATTAAAAATTCTGTATTGTACAATACACCAAGTACTGAATTAACACCTATTATTGTACATTACACCAACGTACTAAATTAACACTTTATTTTTGTACAATGTACCAATTAACACTTCTGTATTGTACAATACACTAATGAACACTTCTGTATTGTACAATACACCAAGTACTGAATTAACACTTAGGTATGGTACAATTCATCAACGTACTGAATTAACACTTCTGTATTGTTCATTACACCAACTTACTGAATTAACACTTCTGTATTGTACAATACACCAACGTACTGAATTAACACTTCTGTATTGTACAATACACCAACGTACTGAATTAACACTTCTGTATTGTACAATACACCAACGTCATGAATTAACACTTCTGTATTGTCCAATAATAATAAAGATAAATCTATCATCTTTCATAGACGGATAGATGCCATACTATTCTACAATACACCAAATATCACGAAACATTTCCCAGGAAGCACCACAAGTATTTGATCGCATGTAATGGCGATACAAAAGGAACAAACTGTGTAAAACATTTCCCTTGAATAAACACTAGCACGACTAATGGGGCATTAATAGAGTTTGTCGGTATTGAGTGGATGTACATTGATGGCAATGGTGGAGTGAAATACACTGACATGGGTGGGTGACATTAGTTACATTGGTGAAGTGACATTTAGTGACATTGGTGATGTTAGATTTAGTTACATTGGTGATGTTAGATTTAGTGACATTGGTGGAATGAACTTTAGTGAAATGGATGGAATGAAATTTAGTGACATTTGTTGAATGAAATTTAGTGACATTGGTGAAATGAAATTTAGTGATATTGGTGGAAAGAAATTTAGTGACATTGGTGGAATGAAATTTAGTGACATTTGTTGAATGAAATTTAGTGACATTGGTGAAATGAAATTTAATGACATTGGTGGAATGAAATTTAGTGACGTCGATGGCATGACATTTAGTTACATTGGTGGAATGAAATATAGTGACATTTTATGAATGAAATGTCAATGTTGCCACCTTGCTCCTCGCATGGAGCCGGCTAATGTTCTATAGGTTTCCATCCGCCCTTGTATGAATGTTCACACCCTCGGAGCAGTCCACGAAAGCATGTCGCACTAGCATCGAAAAGAAGATACACAAAATCTTGTTGCCAGTACATATCCTTGTTTGACTCCGTTACAAACTGGGAAGGGTTCTGAGGTTGCGCCATCGAAGAGCACTGTGCTGTGCATGTTGGTGTGGAAAGACTCGATGATGTAGAGAAGCCGCGGCGGACATCATATCTTTTTTTAGTATATGGAACAGACCGTTGCGGCTGACTAGGTCAAATGCCTTTGTTAAATCTATTAAGGCAATGTAGGGGGATTTCTGTTGTTCCCGACATTTCTCTTGCAGCTGGCGGAGTGGGAAAATCTTATCCATGGTTGACCGGCCAGCCCGAAAACCGCATTGGATTCCGGGTAGACATTTTGTGCCATAATTTGCAGGCGTGCAAGGACCACTCACATATATATATATTAGATTAAGACGACCGAGCGAAAGTATGTATTTTAGAAATAATCTAGGAATTAGAGTAAAACTTATTTACTTAGACAGACAGTTAATTACTCGTTTTTAAGGGAAAAGTTTTTATATTAACCATCTACACATTAAGCGTTTTACTCAATTTTAGTTTTCAAAAAATAAATATTTCTAAACAAGAAGCTTTATATTCCCTTAGTTAATGCACTAAAACATTACTTCTATAGCTCTTCTTTATCTAGATGCTTAAAGATTCATCAACGTAACAACCTGCACTCATTTTAAACCACACAGTAACATTTTAAGCGCAATCCTTACCGGCTTAAAGAAATTGTACAGCACTGGGTTGATGGCCGAGTTCAAGTAGGATAGCCAAATAACGACGGACATTGACCACATGGGCAGCTCGAAGTCACGGAAAACAAAGACCACCACAAAGACCAACAATGGTATCCAGCAGATGGTGAAACATAAAACGATTGCTCCCAGTGTGCGAATGGCCTTCAGATTTCTCAATATTGTTCTTGACGATTTCACGTCTTTGATATCTCTAGCCTCAAACGTGTTTTTTACATTTAAGTCAAGTAAAGATATTGTATTTTCAGGCTGAAATTTTCGATGAATGGCTGAAGTCTCAATTCTGAATATTTTTGTTTGTAAGAGTTCTTTGCCCTTCTCTTTTCTTTTGTTGAATTTCCAAACCTCGAAGAATATCCGTCCATACAAAAGATACGTGGCGCACATGGGAAGGTAAAATGCCATCACGAATACTGCGATCAACACTTTTTTGTTGTACATTGATCCACATATCATGAGTTTGTCCCGACATTTGATAAGATCTTCGTTGCCCCTCAGATACAAGTCTGTCACTAGAGGAAGTAGGAAAACACAGCTGGGAACAACCCAAGATACGAGTATCATGACGCGACCGATTCGCCTGCTAAGTGTTCTATACACGAGGGGTTTGCACACCGCCAGGTATTTGTCTACGGCGATACATAGAATATGGCAGGCGGTGATTCCGCACAAGTCGTTGCCAATGCTGAGCCAGATGTTGCAAAACGTTGTCCCGAGGATCCACTTTCCGTTATAAATCAGCTGCAGGATGCTGAACGGCATGTGGAAGAGAGCGAAGATCAGATCTGTGCAAGCCATAGATGCCATGAGGAGTTTGGTGATGTCATGATCGTTGTGGCTTGAGACCTTGTCACGTGACAGAAACATGGCTACCACGACCGTGACATTGGCCAAGATGGTGAACGTCGTAAGAACGGTGGCACAGACAGAAGTCCATGTGATGGAGTGGAGATTTGGGGGGTCAAAGTATTCGGCTACGTCCTTAAGGTGACATTCTGTCTGGTTCATGACTTTTGTCCTTTTTTTCACCGATGAATTGACAGTTTTTATTATTGTTCCTTTTTCACATGTGATGGCAACCGATATGTGACTTGAGTGGTTGAACTCATCGAGCTAGTTTACTCGGTCCTGTATTGTTGATGCTGTGTCTAGATTTTGTCAAGGCAACTGCAAATAGACCAGGATTGCATATGACAAGACAATCGGGTGCCTCATGTTTATGTGATGCTGATAGATGGATGCTAAAGTTTCATCTTCTCTATCAACGTCATTAACCATTATACACGTCCAATTGATGAATACTTTGTCTTTAAAATGCCGTATTTTTTCATTGAAAATTTACATGTTGCAAATTACTTTTTTGTCATTAAAATATGTATTTATTGTAAGTCTGCACTCTAATATCGTAACACGTGTTTTCCCATTGAAAAACGCATTAAATAAATTGCAAGCAATCAAATATTTAAGTGAAACTTTAATTTAAAGTTGCGCGTTTTTGATGTGTAGAAAGATATCTTAAACACCCCCATCCCCCTCGTCATAAATGCATGACTCCCCTTCCCCCCCCCCTCCCAGGCGCGTGACGTCATTTTTGGACGGCCCCTAAATTTGTATTTTGATACAAAATACAGTCTTTTACCGTTGTTATTGACTATACCAATATTTTATTTGAAATCGCTAAGGACTCAGGAGGGTAGGTACAAATTTTAGAATTTTAACCCACACCTCCCCATTAACTTTAAAGCAACACTGTTTTATTTTTAACTTACCAATAAAATTATGAATGTGTTCCAACAGACAGCAGTGTTTAAACTCTTCCTTTGATTCTGCAATCGCTATTTTCAGACTCATAAAAACTGTGACGAAGACAAAGTAAAAGTATCAATATAAACTGCACAGCGTATGATCACGCAGCGGCTCAGGTTGTTACGGCCACATTGTCTTTTTATTTTATTTTACAGCTTCATGAAGCTTGTATGTAACGACCCCACTATAATAATAGAACTATTCTTTTGTGTATTAAAAAATAATAATAATTAATTTAATGTCTGTTCTCGTGAGTGGCACAAAATTGTGATTTTGTAAACATTTCATTTTTCGTGTAAACAAAGGCGATAAGCTGAAAATATCCGATTATAAAACATATATACTTTACCTTACTAGCCCCTCAGTAACGGAATACAACATTCACCATGGACCAGTCCCATTTGGCCAAACAGAGTTACACCACTTGACAGATCAATGAATTAAATGTAGTAGGGGAAGTGCCATTAACTAAGCCAATTCACAAACACGCCCGAGTTTACCGGCCAGCCTGGAGACTTTACCTGGTTACATCTATGGGATGTGCTATCAAGTTTTTTTCCATATGCTCTAAATATTGATTATGAAAGAAATAAGGTAATAGGACAGCTAGTTATTTAGGACATGTAACGCTTCATGAAAGTCGAAATGATGTGACGTCATCTCAAGACATCCTCTTTTCACATTCAGACAGAAATACCCCTGCCCTCATTGCTATTTCATTAAAAGCACCCATCCTGTATGTTATAGCACCCACCCTGTATGTTATAGCACCCAACCTGTATGTTATAGCACCCACTCTGTATGTTATAGCACCCACTCTTTATGTTATAACACCCACTCTTTATGTTATAACACCCATCCTGTATGTTATATTACCCACCCTTTATGTTATAGCACCCACCCTTTATGTTATAACACCCACCCTTTATGTTATAACACCCACTCTTTATGTTATAACACCCATCCTGTATGTTATATCACCCACCCTTTATGTTATAGCACCCACCCTTTATGTTATAACACCCACCCTTTATATTATAACACCCACCCTGTATGTTATAGCACCCAACCTGTATGTCATAGCACCCACCCTGTAAGTTATAGCACCCACCCTGTATGTTATAGCACCCACCCTGTATTTTTAGCACCACCCTGTATGTTATAGCACCCTACCTGTATGTTATAGCACCCACCCTGTATTTTTTAGCACCACCCTGTACGTTATAGCACCCACCCTGTATGTTATAGCTACCACCCTGTATGTTATAACATGTCATAAATCTTTGAGGTTTCAAGCTTTCAAACATTATCATAAAAAAGTTGTTTAATATTGAAGCCCACCTGAGACAGACCGCTTCCTTCTAATGACATAGCCACTCTGAGTAGAGCCCCCAACTTCTAATTTTAAATGCAATTTAAGATTGGCCCCAAGTCTCTAATGTCATCTATATATATAAAAATCAAAGTATGTCTGTGTGTGTGTGTGTGTGTGTGTGTGCATGTCCTTTATAGTTGACTAAACCCTTCATCCGATCGTCATGAAATTTTTTGAGACTGTTGAGTACCCACCTGGGATGGTAACTGACAACTTTGTTTTCTAAATTTAACACTCATGGGGCACCGGTGGCCCATAATGTCAGTTGTTGCTTATATGAGCTATATAAAAATTAGTTTAAGCGCTAGCTACTGTGTCAATTGTTGGATCTTAACCAAACTTTGTATATAACAACTTAATAGCCAATATTAAAATACTATGGGGAAATAAACTCCTAATGACCATTCATTCGGGCCTGGGGGCCTAAAATGCCATTTTTCTTCAACTTTTAAGAATTTATTTCCCATTTATTTACTAACGATCTTAAAAAATAATGATAAATGCATCCATTATTATCCATATTGAAACGAACAGGTGTTTTGATCTTTATGTCTTGCACAGAATGGGTCCTGGGGTCCTTAGTGTCGTTTGTTGCTTATATGAGCTATATAAAATTTACTACTTTATGTGTTAGGTACTAAGTAAATGAATGGATCCTAACCAAACTTTGTATTCAAAAACTTTGTATCCAATATTAAAATACGTAAGGGCACTGAACTTCTAATGTCAATTTATTCGGGGCCGGGGGCCTCAAATGTGTTTTTTCGTAAATGTTTAAGATATTTTTCCCATGCACGTTATAGCGATCTTTAGAAATATAAATCCATGATGAAATTAAATTAAAATGAACAGGTTTTTGAAATTTACATCTTGCACCGGATTAGCCCGGGGCCCTTTAATGTCGTTTATTTTCCCAATATTGGCTATATAAAAATTAGTTTAAGAGTTAGATAATGCGTAAATAACTGGATTTTGACCAAACTTAGTATAAAACACTTTAGACCCTATATTACATTACTATAGGGCAATTAACTCCTAAGGTCCAATCCCGCAGAGATGGGGGCCCCAAATGTCTTTTTTACTGAACTTTAATAATTGTTTTACCCATTTAATTTTACACTATATTGAGAAATATAGCTTGAGTACAATAGCAATAAAAAAATATAACTTATCACTCATTTTTGGGCCGGGGCCCTTAATATCGCTTCTTCTTTTGTAAACTTTTAAATTATTAATTTATTTATCTATATATAAATCAAAGTATGTCTGTGTGTGTGTGTGCATGTCCTTTATAGCTGACTAACCCATTGAACCGGTCGTCATGAACCTTTTCGAGACTGTTTAGTATGACCCCAGGATGGTAATTGGCCACTTTTTTCATAATTTAACACTTATTTTGCGCCGGGGGCCCATAATGGCATGTTTTTCTTACACGAGCTATATAACAATTAATTTAAGCGTTAGCTACTGTTAAATGAAAATATCTTACACCAAACTTTGTATTTAAAAAAATTGGTAGCCCATATTAAAATACTATAGGGCATTTGACTACTAATGGCCACTCCTTCGGGGCTGGGGACCCAAAATACCTTTTTACTTAAACATTTAAGATTTTATTTCCCAATTCAATTATTAAAAACTTGACAAATAATGGTAAATGTATCCATTATTATCCATATTGAAATGAACAGATGTTTTGAACTTTATATCTAGCCCTGAATGGACCCTGGGGCCCTTAATGTCGTGTTTTGCTTATATGAGCTATATAAAAATTAGTTTCTGCGTTAGCTATTTAGTAAATAAATAGATCTTCACCAAACTTTGCATACAAAAGCTTGGTAAACTATATTAAAATACTATAGGGCACTGAACTTCTTATGACAATATCTTCGGGGCCGGGGGCCCCAAATGTCTCTTTTCATATATGTTTAAGCTTTTTTGTCCTATTCACTTTTTTAAGATCTTGAGAAATATATCCACAATAAAACTTAGTTAAAATTAACAGGTTTTTTAAAATTGACCTCTTCACCGATTGGGCCTGGGGCCCCTTATAGTCATTCTCCCCCTATATTATTGACCTCTTCACCGATTGGGCCTGGGGCCCCTTATAGTAATTCTCCCCCTATATTAGCTATTGGGCCTGGGGCCCCTTATAGTCATTCTCCCCCTATATTAGCTATTCAATGAGTAGTGTAAGCGTTAGATAATGAGAAAATACTTGGATTTTGACCAAATTTAGTATATAAAAACTTAAGAGCCTATATTACTATCTCAATAACCAATATAATAATTGATAGTCTAACATTAGTACTTTTCCAACCTTATGTAAATCTGCTGTAATTTAAAAAAAGCCTACTACAAAGAAAGAAACACGCAAGATATATATTTCTATACTGTATTTATATTTATAAACTAGCAGACCTGTCGTGCGTTGCAACGATCTCAGTAAAATGAATAAATTTAAGAAACCAATGAGTGGTATGTTTAAAATCAATTATGCAGAAACCTTCGCGGAAGAGGGGAAAAAAAATCCAAGATTCATAGCAAACTGATAAATAAATTAATAATGAAATAGCGTACAAAAGAAGAAACGATATTAAGGGCCCCGGCCCCAAAATGTGTGATAGTATAGTTTTTTATTGCCATTTTACTCAAGCTATATTCCTCAAAATCGTTTAAAATTAAATAGGGAATACAATTATTAAAATTCCGTAAAAACACATTTGGGGCCCTCAGATCCGAGGGAATGGACATTAGGAGTTCAGTGCCCTATCGTAAAATAGGCTCTTAAGTTTTAATATACTAAATTTGGTCAAAATCCAAGTATTTTCTCATTATCTAACGCTTACACTACTCATTGAATAGCTAATATAGGGGGAGAATGACTATAAGGGGCCCCAGGCCCAATAGGTGAAGATAGGGGGAGAATGACTATAAGGGGCCCCAGGCCCAATCGGTGAAGAGGTCAATAATATAGGGGGAGAATGACATTAAGGGGCCCCAGGCCCAATCGGTGAAGAGGTCAATAATATAGGGGGAGAATGACATTAAGGGGCCCCAGGCCCAATCGGTGAAGAGGTCAATAATATAGGGGGAGAATGACATTAAGGGGCCCCAGGCCCAATCGGTGAAGAGGTCAATAATATAGGGGGAGAATGACTATAAGGGGCCCCAGGCCCTATCGGTGAAGAGGTCAATAATATAGGGGGAGAATGACATTAAGGGGCCCCAGGCCCAATCGGTGAAGAGGTCAATAATATAGGGGGAGAATGACATTAAGGGGCCCCAGGCCCAATCGGTGAAGAGGTCAATAATATAGGGGGAGAATGACATTAAGGGGCCCCAGGCCCAATCGGTGAAGAGGTCAATAATATAGGGGGAGAATGACTATAAGGGGCCCCAGGCCCAATCGGTGAAGAGGTCAATAATATAGGGGGAGAATGACTATAAGGGGCCCCAGGCCCAATCGGTGAAGAGGTCAATAATATAGGGGGAGAATGACTATAAGGGGCCCCAGGCCCAATCGGTGAAGAGGTCAATTTTAAAAAATTGTTAATTTTAACTAAGTTTTATTGTGGATATATTTCTCAAGATCTTACAAAAGTGAATAGGACAAAAAATCTTAAACATATATGAAAAGAGACATTTGGGGCCCCCGACCCGAAGATATTGTCATAAGAAGTTCAGTGCCCTATAGTTTTTTAATATGGTTTACAAAGCTTTTGTATGCAAAGTTTGGTGAAGATCTATTTATTTACTAAATAGCTAACGCAGAAACTAATTTTTATATAGCTCATTTAAGCAAAACACGACATTAAGGTCCCCAGGGCCCATTCAGGGCTAGATATAAAGTTCAAAAAATCTGTTCATTTCAATATGGATAATAGTGGATACATTTACCATTATTTCTCAAATTTTTCATAATTGAATTGGGAAATAAAATCTTAAATGCTTAAGTAAAAAGGTATTTTGGGTCCCCAAGTCCGAAGGAGTGGCTTTTAGGAGTCAAATGCCCTATAGTATTTTAATATGGGCTACCAATTTTTTAAATACAAAGTTTGGTGTAAGATATTTTCATTTAACAGTAGCTAACGCTTAAATTAATTGTTATATAACACGTATAAGAAAAACATGACATTATGGGCCCCCGGCGCCCCATAAGTGTTAAATTATGAAAAAAGTAACCTATTACCATCCTGGGGTCATACTAAACAGTCTCGAAAAGGTTCATGACGATCGAGTGAATGGTTTAGTCAGCTATAAAGGACATGCACACACACACACACAGACATACTTTGATTTATGTATTTATATGTAGATAAATAAATTAATTATTTAAAAGTTTACAAAAGAAGAAGCGATATTAAGGGCCCCGGCCCCAAAATGAGTGATAAGTTAATTTTTTGTATTGCTTATGTACTCAAGCTATATTTTTCAATATAGTTCAAAATTAAATGGGTAATACAATTATTAAAGTTCAGTAAAAAAGACATTTGGGGCCCCCATCTCAGAGGGAATGGACCTTAGGAGTTAATTGCCCTATAGTAATGTAATATAGGGTCTAAAGTTTTATATACTAAATTTGGTCAAAATCCAGTTATTTTCGCATTATCTAACTCTTAAACTAATTTTTATATAGCCAATATTGGGAAAATAAACGAAATTAAAGGGCCCCCGGGCCCATCCGGTGCAAGATGTAAATTTCAAAAACCTGTTCATTTTAATTTAGTTTCAACATGGATACATATTTCTAAAGATCGCTATAACGTGCATGGGAAAAATATCTTAAACATTTACGAAAAAACACATTTGGGGCCCCCAGCCCCGAAGAAATTGACATTAGAAGTTCAGTGCCCTTACGTATTTTAATATTGGATACAAAGTTTTTGAATACAAAGTTTGGTTAGGATCCATTCATTTACTTAGTACCTAACACATAAAGTAAATTTTAAATAGCTCATATAAGCAAAAAACGACACTAAGGACCCCAGGGCCCATTCTGTGCAAGACATAAAGTTCAAAACACCTGTTCGTTTCAATATGGATAATAATGGATGCATTTATCATTATTTTTTAAGATCGTTAGTAAATAAATCGGAAATAAATTCTTAAAAGTTGAAGAAAATGGCATTTTAGGCCCCCAGGCCCGATGGAATGGTCTATAGGAGTTTATTTCCCCATAGTATTTTAATATTGGCTATTAAGTTGTTATATACAAAGTTTGATTAAGATCCAACAATTGACACAGTAGCTAGCGCTTAAACTAATTTCTATATAGCTCATATAAGCAACAACTGACATTATGGGCCCCCGGTTGCCCATGAGTGTTAAATTTAGAAAACAAAGTTCTTAGTTACCATCCCAGGTGGGTACTCAACAGTCTCAAAAAATTTCATGACGATCGGATGAATGGTTTAGTCAACTATAAAGGACATGCACACACACACACAGACATCCTTTGATTTTTATATATATAGATATGACTTTAAAATTTAAAACTTGTGTCACGTGTCCTTGTTTTTCTATATAGATATGACTTTAAAATTTAAAACTTGTGTCACGTGTCCTTGTTTTTCTATATAGATATGACTTTAAAATTTAAAACTTGTGTCACGTGTCCTTGTTTTTCTATATAGATATGACTTTAAAATTTAAAACTTGTGTCACGTGTCCTTGTTTTTCTATATAGATTTGACTTTAAAATTTAAAACTTGTGTCACGTGTCCTTGTTTTTCTATATAGATATGACTTTAAAATTTAAAACTTGTGTCACGTGTCCTTGTTTTTCCAACTGAATGTCAACACAAGATACTAAGCAAATTCTTTTTTTTAAACTTATTCCAGCTTTTCAAATTAAAACAAAAAATTTCATATTGTTTTTCTTGGCTGAAGACCAATTTTAATGTTAAACGATGTCTCGGACAAATAATATAGTTACTGTGCTGGATGTTTGGAGTATTTTCTATGACTGTTCGTGGGGGTATAATGAATCTAGAAAAGGTATTTAGATCCACACAATCAAAACAATAAAGGGCAGGAAAAAGGGACGGACAACGTTTTCCTTGGTTGAGAATTTATGGGTGAAGTGGGATACGTGCATTGTATACAAACAGTAAAATGCCGAAACTGAAATGAGCTTGGTGTAAAATCCAGAATCTGAAGTTGGCCTGGGGTAAAATCCCAAAATCTGACGTAGGACTGGGGTGAAATACCAAATCTGAGTTTTGACTTACAACTGCCTGATATCGCATTTTTCAGTAGAGATGCTGGTTTCACAAGCAGGATCAATAAAGTCAAACGGAACAGGTAAATTTGATCATTCAAAAGCTTTTAGCTAGGTAAACTTTTATATCGATTTCCACTTTTGTCCGAGAGGATAATGCAGTAAGTTTAAAAAAAAAGCTTTCCACGTGACTGTTAAGAATGTGCATTTTTTAAATAAATACATGTTTGTCTGTGTTTGAGATTTCCTTAATACAATTTGTTTTACCACGAAAATCTGGCATATATTATTTAAGCCTCAAGGAACATGTAAGATAGTGCTTTGGTTATGAAACTTTGACGATTTGTATAAGCTAGGGAACATATTCAAATAACTTTTTTACATCTCTTTAAACGAGTTCCAAGAAAATTATAATTATTAATACTTCACTTATCTCTTCAAATTATTGTTGAAGAAATAATTACGTTATTAATCTTTACTTAATATTTTTTACTATATTCGACTTGCTGTGTAAAATCAAATCATTAGCTACACTTTTATCTTATGACTCAATAAAGCCATTGTGATTTAAGGATGTTTCAACAATTTAGCAGTTAAATACTTTACACATGGTTTGTTGCTGAGTTACATTTGTTAACTAAAATAATGATTTCACTATAAACTTATTTTTTAAAAAGAGTTTAAACATCGTTTTGTTAATTTTTAAGGATTTTATCAAAGTGGAAAGAAACAATATGTCTAAATAAAAAGTTATTCCAATTTATATAATAGTTAAATGGAATATTTTGACGCTGGTATTTAAATTATTTTTTGTTAAATATGACAATTACTCTGTTTACTTTGTATTTATTTGCAAATTAATTACTAGTGTGAATACAGCTAAAGGCACAATTTACTAGTTTTCTTTCTGGCTAGCATTATTGCTCTATTTATTCTGTAAATCATGTGTTTAAATTTATAAACCGTTGTTTGGGGACATAAATAAGTGTTAAATATTATCATCTTTTTTACATTACAAATGCATTTAATGTACGCAATTATTAATTCTATTTACATTTAAAATTTAAAAAGAAAATGCCAATGTACTCAGTGTATGTTCTTTCTGTTGTTTTTGGTCGAGATTTGTTAATCCCTTTTGTGTTGAATCCATGGGGTGGCCGCTGAGACCAATCCTCGACTAAATGTTGACAATAGACCAGGCAAGAGAGGGTCAGGCTATCACGATGAGGATTTAGGATTCGATCTTTGCAGACCTTCCTCTTCGACTCGGCAGGATCTACATGTTCCGTGCTTGGTAGCGCAGCTCTGTACATTTACATAATCACCAGTAGGCTCGGTCTTTTGTTGGTGTCTCACAATGAGTCGTGCTCAATAATCACCAGTAGGCTCTTTTTTTGTTGTTGATGTCTCACAATGAGTCGTGCTCAATAATAACCAGTAGGCTCGGTCTTTTGTTGATGTCTCACAATGAGTCGTGCTCAATAATAACCAGTAGGCTCGGTCTTTTGTTGATGTCTCCCAATGAGTCGTGCTAAAAAAAAACCGCGTTAATGAGGTTCTTTGTGTGTACAAGATGTAATTGGTTGCTTGTTGATCAGCCAAATGCGTAATACGATTGCCTATAAATAATAAATGTTTCGAAATTAGAAAATAATGTTTAATTCATTTTTTACTATACATTTCACAGGATTGATGAAGATTTGTAAAATGTCATAATATTGACAATGAATAATAGCACATTGACAGTTCTCTACGTAAACAATGAAAGTGGAAGCTATTTTATACTCAGCACAAACCCGTACATCCTCATCAGATGTTCTGTCATCCTCTTGGCAATTGACATCTTCACCATTACTGCAAACATCGTGGTCATCGCAGCCGTGGTCAGATTTGGTAAAACCAGTGGCGGTGACGTCACACGAACGAACGACATCACCACCATTATGATGCCGTCACTCGCCCTCTTAGACTGTCTCATCGGCGTCGTGGTGATGCACCTGGGACTAGCAGAGTTAATCAACAACGGAAAGTTGCATCTAGGGTCAGCACTCTGCGAGCTTCGTTGTGACTTGAATAATACATTGACTTCGGTCTCAATGTTTCATATTAGTTTCATGGCCATAGACAGGTATATCGCTATATGTGAACCACTGAAGTACAGAGTTCTAACCAACAAGATGGCTTACTTTATGATCGTGGCTGCCTGGTTGTTGCCAGTTGGCCTCAATTTAATGCCTACCATTAACCGGTGGGACCAGAGTGGTGAGGAATTTTCAGTCCACTTCTTCGAGGCCAGCAAGGTATGTGCTCGTGTCTACAACAAAATAATTATAAACATAATAACACTTCTAACTTGCTTCATTCCTTTGTTAGCTACGCATATTTTGTATTTATTTATTCTACGAGAAATACGTAATTCTAACAAAAGGCGAATAAGTTATCATGAAACCGGATTAGTTGAAACGTTCTGTAAGGCTTTTCCTAAAACTCTTCTGGGGGAGTCCCCTGAATCTTTCAAAATATCTTCAATAGAACTGACTTTTTGTCAGGAGTACAACTTTACAAGAAAGAAATGGAAAATATTCTGGGAATAAATTGCAGACATACATGCCCAATAGTAGCAAAACTGTGGATCTCCCGAACCCCACACCAAACCTGAAGGCTTACAAAACTTTCTGCTCCATCTTGGCCTGTTTCACAGTGTGCTGGCTGTCTATAGGACTATTAGTGGTGGCGTTACCCTTCATAGAGTACACGGACGTGCCGTTCTGGTTGGTTGTGATGCTCAACTGGGTCTCTGTCCTGAATGCAGCTTTAAGCCCTGTGTTGTATTGTGGGATTAAGACGGTGAGTCGGGCAGTGTTGTATTGTGGGATTAAGGCCGTGAGGCGGGCAGTGTTGTATTGTGGGATTAAGGCCGTGAGGCGGGCAGTGTTGTATTGTGGGATTAAGGCCGTGAGGCGGGCAGTGTTGTATTGTGGGATTAAGGCCGTGAGGCGGGAGGTGTTGTATTGTGGGATTAAGGCCGTGAGGCGGGCAGTGTTGTATTGTGGGATTAAGGCCGTGAGGCGGGCAGTATTGTATTGTGGGATTAAGGCCGTGAGGCGGGCAGTGTTGTATTGTGGGATTAAGGCCGTGAGGCGGGCAGTGTTGTATTGTGGGATTAAGGCGGTGAGGCGGGCAGTGTTGTCCCTTCTTGGCTTTAACAAATAGGGTAATGACAGAGCCGAGTTTTGACTCAGTAAAAATTGTAAGCTGGTCAAAGAAAATTTGAATAAAGTGTCACATATACTGTCTATTTAAAAGAAAATTATTTTTAAATGTAACTTTATTAAAGCAATCTTTACATTAGCGTTCATCCCTGTCGTTAAGTTTGAAATATTTTGTATAGAAGACAGCAATTGGGTCACCGATATGCATATTGCTTCTTACTGGGACAAAATAGTGTTTTTAATGGAATATCTCGACCCTTGAATGGGAGTATTGTTATGGTAGTTTAAGATATTAATTGTCTCTCAGCATTGACGTAACAAGTAAAAGTCTGCCGGAAAAAGGCACGTATCGTTATATTTTGTGACGTTTTCGGAACTTTAATCTGGGATTTATCAGTATACTGTATTCATGAACACCGTGACCTGAACCAGCGTTAGCAGGTAAATTGATAATGTGAAGGCTTTTAACTGTGTGCAATTAAAGAGAATGTTTTTAATGACATCATAGAGGTTTGAATTGGAATCAGTTCAGACTTTTCTTAAAAATATTTTTAAACGATCCCAATTTTTGTATAATTTTTTTTTAAACGTTAACCTTTTTTATAGATTCTTTGTCCAGGAACTTTAAAAGTTTCGTAAAAATATTTTAAAAATAATTTTAAAACTCTTAATATAAATAATCAACACTTTAGGTTACAAATTATTTGTTTCGCATGAAAAAATTGCTAGTTTAGCTAGCTTAATAAAAAATAATAAATTCAAAGCTTATAGAATTTACTTTGAAATATATATAATTTACTGACTTAGTTTAAATAAGCTTTGATGTACCGCGAGACTTATGCAATTATTCAAACAAATAAATATATATATATAAATATATAAATAAATATATAAATATATAAATATATAAATCTATAATTTAGAAGAGTAAATTTGCTATGAAAAAATAGATATACTCAGAAACGTAATATTAATTTAATTACGATTGTTAAATAAATTTGGAATTAAAATTTAAAATATTCTATTTTTATTTTCAAACATTTTTTAAAATCTGAATATTTTATATCAATTATTTTGTTTACATTTTTTTATGATGTGATCTAGTATTTTATTCTATTTAGTTTGTAATAATATTATTTTTATGATAATAAAATGATATCATAATAGGTTTAATAAATATTTTTTAGACTTCTTTGGATCATGTTTTATCGTATCTGTTACAGACAAGACTTCTATACAAAATATTAAAACGCCCTACACTTATCCATGGTTTTTGTCTAGTCTTTCATTTTTATTAGAGTTTTAAATGTTAATAGTGTTGGTTTTCCTGGTTTCCTCAGGCAAAAAATTCCAAGTCTTAATTCCAGACGGGAAAGTCGAAAATTTGTATGTAATTGTTATTGCATGCGGAATAAGAACATTTTTTATCCCTATGTCTATCAGAGATTCATGTCAGATTATTTTTGTGTTGTATTTCAAAGTTAGTATTAAAACCTTTATGTATTATTACTAGTTTACTCTTAGTTTTTCTAACCTCTTTTGTTTCAAGATTTAATGATTTAACTAAGGATGTTACTCTTGTCAGTTTTAAATATTCCCCAGTAATGAATCTGGTAGCTCATTTTTTATTTTGCTCTAGTTTATCAATGTTTTCTTTTGTGGATGGGTCACATACAGATTATGCATAATCTAGTAAATGTCTAACAAAAGTAATGTAGCTTTTTAGTTGTATATTCTTAATTAAATTTGTAAAAGTTTCTCTTAATAAAACTAATTGCTTCTAAGAAATTTAGAACTTTAGTTTGGATCATTTATTTTTATTAAATTTCCAAAAGAAATTGGTAGACAAAATCAGATTCAATATTATCATATTTTTTTATTTATTTTAAGATGTAAAAAAATATTTGCCATTATCACCAGTTAGAGGAAACAGTAAGAGAGTTTTTACCTAACTTCATAGGAAATCTTCGGAACTGAAACAATTTTGAATTTAAATCTCAATAAAATAGTGATGTAAATTTAAAAAAAAACAACAGCAAAGGAAAAAAAAATGTTTTTTAAAAGAAAATTGGTGTTGGGATAATAAAGTTCAGTAAATGATACACTTTTGGGAAAGAGTCCATGAATTTTTAAGACAAAAATCCGTATTTGATTGTTAATGTCAATAAAAAAAATATTTCAAAATCATCTACCTCTCTCAATGGCCTTTACTGCAGTCTTGTCAATTTGTTGATGTATCTACCTCTCTCAATGGCCTTTACTGCAGTCTTGTCAATTTGTTGAATTATCTATTTGACTGCAGTCTTGTCAATCTTTTGAATTATCTACCTTTCTCATTTTCTTAACTTTGAAGTACAGGGTTAGCTTATCTGCAGAAGTTGCTGAAGCAATCCTCTACCATTGATTCCAAAAGGTCTTTATATAGCTTCAAATGCTACGAACACAGCTTTGTAAACAGTCACAAAAATAATAAACCACATTTTATTTCGCAATGTGTAGAAATTATATGAGCAATGACTATTTTTAAAATATAACATATTTAATTAACATTTTCAGATGAAATCTTAAAACATTGTTCTGGTAAAAGCGAGTCAGCGAACTGTAGGAGAGAAATTTTTCAGTGAAACCAAGGCAAATAAATTGGTTAAATTAATCTTATAAATATTTTATAAGTAGCTTCTAAAATGTCTAAAAAGAAACAACGTTTTTGTTTAAAAAACACAAAACATTAGTAGTAAAAATATTTACATATAAGCGTACACCCGTCAAAAATGACGGAAGTTTTCAGCTGAAATCTATTTATTTTATACAAAATACACTTTTTTAGGGTGCCTAGGGCACCGACCTTTTTCAAAAGCCCAACTAACTTGTCCTTGTTTGATAAATACGAAATATTAAACTTTCTGAAATGTACACAAAGTATTTTATAATAGGGGTTGCAGGGCGACTTCGGCGCCCCCTTTGTTTTTTGATTGTATAATTAACCATCATCAAATCCTCTTTTTACATTGATCCCCTTTCCAAAAATTAAAATATGAGCGAAAACAATGACGTCATATAAAAATTTTTTACAGCGCATCTTTAATTTGCACACCTTTTGATGCATTGGTGCAGTAATTTGGTTTTCCCTGCTTTCTAAAATTAGTAGCGTCAGGACTGACTGACAGACACTACTTGCGTGACAATTGCAAATTATATTGTTTCATAATATATACCATACGTACCAAGTATTTTACGTTAAAAAACAATGGGGCAATTCTTCCAATCATACAGTATGCACTCCAATGCCTATACAATATATATTATATAGGGTAGTAGAGCCATAATCAATAAATATCACATCCATATTAATTAATAGTATGGAGACCTCACTCATAACAACAAAGTAAATACCATTACAAACCTTTACTTTTTATTAGCCATAAATATTAATTAAAGAATTCCTTCACTTCACTTTCTTTTCTTTTCTTGATGTTATTAGTGCTAGAACTAGTTACTCTGACAATTTTTCACAGGAATAACTTGAAAAAATAGCTTAGTACTAAATTAGCACTATTGTTAAATATAAATTAGCAACTTAGTACGGCACATTAATCCCTCGTGTTGAGGTATAGCTTAGTCTTAGTTGTTGCAGCCCATACATTCATTGACACTTAGTTTAATCTTAGAACTATACGCCCTTACTTTTAGCATTAGAGTCGTGGAAATTACAATCTGAGAACCACATCAAACAACTTTGAGTCATGATCCCACTTGTAAAGATTCCCATTATGATTTATTCGTCAAATTTTTTTTAAAAATCAAATTAAATGATTTCAACATTTCCAATAATTTAGCACTAACTGTATATTACTTTTTCATAATTAGTAAATATTTCATCAGCATCATCGTCAGTCCCGGGGCATTGCGGTCGTTCGGGGGAGCGCATGGCACGCCGAAGTATGTCTTGTAGGCCTCGCACATGATACGACTTGCTTCCACGGAATACTTTTTCGCTCTTGTCTTAATGAATTGTCCGCACACGTAGCAGAATGAATCGGCTGGATGCAAACAACCTCTTGATGCCATATCAAATAAATAACTTCTTTTCAACTACGAATCGTTATCCTTTGCGTCTGCAATAAAACTAATTGGAATCTTGGTTCGAGACACCTGTGCTTTTATACTTGTACAGCTACTTTTGGAACGTTCAAGAACATTCTACACAGTTCTGAGAGTTTCTCGAAAGTTCTGGAAGTTTCTTGAACGTTCTAGAGTGTTCAGGAGAATTGTAGAATCATCTGGACAAATCTAGCAGTTCAGGGAGGAAACTCGGCATTGAAAGCAAATCGATAATTTTCTCGAAAACACGCGATTTTCCAAATTTCAATGTCCCGGTCACAGAAGCAAAGTTTTTCTGGAATAACAGCGATTTCCTTTCTGTTCTAGACCTAACGGGTTAGGAAAACACACTTTCAACACAGGAACAGAAAAAACGTGAAAATTTGTTACATAGTGTAATTCATGCAGTTTGATCCCTGTCCATTCCTTTATCTAGTCCAGCCAGCTTTTCATTTGTCGACCTCTTTGCCGGCCCCCTTCTGCACTGCCTTGAAGGATAATTTTTTTCAGGGTATCAAGTCGCAGTATATGACAGAACCATGCCATCTTACGTCTCTAAATTGTTATAATGGTTTCTATTGCGGGTCATCAAGAAACCATCATCAGTAAATATTTAAATACGCAAAATTCATTAAAAGAAACACTGCAGATAGTGTACAGTGTACGTTGTTGATTGTTATAATTCTGCTGAGACTGAAAAGCCTTTAAAATATCAAGTTTCTTTAAATCTGGTTGGTAGCTGGTATGTTTTTGTGCAAAACATGTCAGAATATGGTCATTTAGAATGAACAACATTCCAAGCGAAGGTAAATAATGGTATAACTTTGCCGTCAAACTTTGATAGTAGTAGTGATAGTAATAGTGTCTGCTCCTACTTGGGGTGACTCCAACGCAGTGTACTCAGCATTCAAGGTTTTTCTCAACCCTTTGTACTTTTCTTTATTTTTATATATTTTCAATAGTATATTACAAAAGAAAAGTTTTAATTTCATAAATTGTTCGCGGGCCTCTATCAGAATGCAGAATCGTTGCATTTTTGCTTGGGGAGCTGGTTTGGTGACCGTTACTACAGACTTTATGTAAATACAACATAATATTAGTTAAAAATATAAAAAGATTTCTAATTACAATAAATTAATTTTCTAAAAACTTTTAGTGAAATGATTTTTCATTTAACAAGAGAATTAACCAATTAGTTACTTAAGTTCAGCAAGAAAAAAATCAGTTAATGCGCTTGATAGTTGTGAATTCAAAAATAAAAAAAAATAAAGGGAAATTAACAATGCTGTCTTAAAATCAAGTTGTATTTTCATCAGCTATTTTCCTTTGTCAGTAAAACAAAACTAAAAATGCTGCTTAATTTATAAACAAATACGTAAAATTAAGATTATTAGAGTTCTGAAAAAAAAACATAAAAGACAAAAAACTAATAATGTTGTTTTAAGTTGGTTGGTTATTTATTATGCTACTTGATAATATACTAAATAGTCTGTTATTTTTTTTTAAATACTTTTTTTTTACTGATTCTCGAGCTATCTTTGTAAGCTTTCATAGCAAATATTATTTGATTTTAGTTTTTAAATAAATATCAAAAATAAACTTTATATCCTTTATTCTCTCAGATGGTCTAATGAAATAAAACGTTTTTCATTTATACTTTACTTTTAGTTTCATTTAATAACGCTGTGACTTATGAGTTCCAAAGAGAAACTTTGTGTAGGAATTTTAAATAAGTTTGGAATCAAAATGCTATGATTTGCATGACGAATGCTATCAAAAATATTTACTTACCTTTTCTAAAAAACCTCTAGCGGCATTCATTGCAATAAATGAAGTAAATGAATAAATATTTTTAGGTTTTACATTTTTATGAAGTTATTACCTATTACTATTAGGAAGATGACATTTATCTGATGAGTCAATGAGTAAACAAAACTGTGTTCTAGTTCTAGGCAAAATTATTATTTTATATAATATATGTCATGTTGCTTAAAATTATCTTTGATTTATGTAAGGTATGTCTATTTTTATTATTAAAAACCAAGGTTTTTTTTTCAATATTTTCACCCTATAATCCTACGTCTCTTTTTATTCTCTAATGTTGTAGAACAGGGGTTCCCAACCTTTTTGTACTCTAGAGCACATTCTAAAATATCTGTCGGGTGGCGGGCAACACCTATTTTTAATCGACAAACTCCTTCCATTACTTCTCATTTTCCCATAATTTATTTTCTTACATTCATAATGTATTGATAAGTAATAAAAAAAAATGTTTCAAAACAATAAAATTATTATTCAAATTGCATACACACAGACAAATGCATTTACAAAACGTAAACAAAGTAAACAAAAACAGAAATACAAAGAAAATATTTCTTTAAAAAATATATCAATATGTCAATGTGATCCTTGGCATTGCATATCCTTGGCCAATGCCTCATAATTAGGAGAGTATGACAATAATCCTGTTAGCAAACAATCATAAAGATGCTCATCGGTGAGTCGAGATCTATATCTTGATTTTATTAAGTTCATATTTGAAAACAATAATTCGCATAAAATTTGTCGAGCCGAAGAAAAATTATTCAATTTTATATGACATTTTAAAAAAAAATTGGACTTTTCTTTGTCCACTGTATTCCAAAAGTTCTCTGATCTTTACGATTTTATCAAAATATCATTCTTAAAGTCCACAATTTCTAACTCTAATTCTTCTGTCTTACCTTGAACAAAATCTGCAATAAATGCGGCCATTTCTAGTACATTTATTTTCAAGTACTTTGATACAGAAGGAAACAATTGGCTCGATATGTGTAAACTGCAAAAATCTCTCTTCAAACTGTTTTTTTTAAGTTGAAGATGCTTAATAAAAAAATTACCCGTTTAATTCATTGTTACCTAGCATTTTCTTCATATGGGGCAAATGCACGAGAGAATTAATCTGCAGGTGTGATATCAACAAATCTAATTTAGCTTTAAATGACTTTACAGAGCTTATCATTTCAACTATGTTTTTGTCTTTCCCCTGCAAATACAATTTTAAAGAATTCAATTTTTCCATGATGTCTGGGATAGATCCCAATTCAATCAGCAAGCGAGAGTCAGCTAGTTCATCATAATTTTCATTTTTATCGTTTATGAAGCGAACGTACTTCAGTATGCAGAATAATATCATGTCATTTATCTTCAGTATCTTCTATACTTCAAACTGGGCCTTGAAAAGTCGGTGTTGCAAAGGAGCTGCTCGAATAGAATTGATTATTTTTGTAACTATTTTCATAACGTGTTCAAATGTCAATATTTTACAACACAGAGCTTCATGGTGGTAGGACATAAAGTTTGAAAAGGATTCATCCTTCTTGCAGAGGGCAATAAATCATTTATTATTACCTACCATCTGGTGCCCCATGGGTGGTTATCGTAGACAGTTTGTGCAAATTTTCAGAAGGAATATCGCAAACAAACGAACGTATTTAATAAACCTAGGCACTCACAAAAATTAAAAGTCTAACAAATAAATAAAAATTATTCACATTTTTAATTAATGTTTATGAAAACCTTCTGTCTCTGTCAAATAGTGGCGGGCACATACGAACCTCTGGTGTAGAGTATTGATCTTCTTTAATCTTATTATGTTTAATATGAATAAACAAAACACATACCACACAATCTTAAAGTAATACAACACCGTCTTATAGACATACATCACCGTCTTATAGACATACATCACCGTCTTATAGACATACATCACCGTCTTATAGACATACATCACCGTCTTATAGAAATACATCACCGTCTTATAGACATACAACACTGTCTTATAGACATACATCACCGTCTTATAGACATACAACACCGTCTTATAGACATACAACACCATCTTATAGACATACAACACCATCTTATAGACATACAACACCATCTTAAAGAAATACAACACCATCTTATAGATATACATCACCGTCTTATAGACATACAACACTGTCTTATAGACATACATCACCGTCTTATAGACATACAACACCGTCTTATAGACATACAACACCATCTTATAGACATACATCACCGTCTTATAGACATACCACACCATCTTATAGACATACATCACCATCTTATAGAAATACAACACCGTCTTATAGACATACAACACCATCTTATAGACATACCACACCATCTTATAGACATACCACACCATCTTATAGACATACCACACCATCTTATAGACATACCACACCATCTTATAGACATACCACACCATCTTATAGACATACAACACCATCTTATAGACATACCACACCATCTTATAGACATACCACACCATCTTATAGACATACCACACCATCTTATAGACATACCACACCATCTTATAGACATACCACACCATCTTATAGACATACCACACCATCTTATAGACATACCACACCATCTTATAGACATACCACACCATCTTATAGACATACCACACCATCTTATAGACATACCACACCATCTTATAGACATACCACACCATCTTATAGACATACCACACCATCTTATAGACATACCACACCATCTTATAGACATACCACACCATCTTATAGACATACCACACCATCTTATAGACATACCACACCATCTTATAGACATACACACCATCTTATAGACATACAACACCATCTTATAGACATACCACACCATCTTAAAGAAATACAACACCATCTTATAGATATACAACATTGTCTTATAGACATACATCACCGTCTTATAGACATACCACACCATCTTAAAAAATACAACACCATCTTATAGACATACCACACCATCTTAAAGAAATACAACACCGTCTTATAGATATACAACACTGTCTTATAGACATACATCACCGTCTTATAGACATACATCACCATCTTATAGACATACAACACCATCTTAAAGAAATACAACACCGTCTTATAGATATACAACACTGTCTTATAGACATACATCACCGTCTTATAGACATACCACACCATCTTATAGACATACATCACCATCTTATAGACATACAACACCGTCTTATAGACATACAACACCATCTTATAGACATACCACACCATCTTATAGACATACCACACCATCTTATAGACATACCACACCATCTTATAGACATACCACACCATCTTATAGACATACCACACCATCTTATAGACATACAACACCATCTTATAGACATACCACACCATCTTATAGACATACCACACCATCTTATAGACATACCACACCATCTTATAGACATACAACACCATCTTATAGACATACCACACCATCTTATAGACATACCACACCATCTTATAGACATACCACACCATCTTATAGACATACCACACCATCTTATAGACATACCACACCATCTTATAGACATACCACACCATCTTATAGACATACCACACATATTATAGACATACCACACCATCTTATAGACATACATCACCATCTTATAGACATACCACACCATCTTATAGACATACCACACCATCTTATAGACATACCACACCATCTTATAGACATACCACACCATCTTATAGACATACCACACCATCTTATAAACATACATCACCATCTTATAGACATACAACACCATCTTATAGACATACCACACCATCTCAAAGAAATACAACACCATCTTATAGATATACAACATTGTCTTATAGACATACATCACCGTCTTATAGACATACCACACCATCTTAAAAAATACAACACCATCTTATAGACATACCACACCATCTTAAAGAAATACAACACCGTCTTATAGATATACAACACTGTCTTATAGACATACATCACCGTCTTATAGACATACAACACCATATTAAAAAATACAACACCATCTTATAGATATACAACACTGTCTTATAGACATACATCACCGTCTTATAGAAATACAACACCATCTTAAAAAATACAACACCATCTTATAGATAAACAACACTGTCTTATAGACATACAACACCATCTTATAGACATACAACACCATCTTATAGACATACAACACCATCTTATAGACATACATCACCGTCTTATAGACATACCACACCATCTTATAGACATACCACACCATCTTAAAAAAATACAACACCTTCTTATAGACATACATCACCGTCATATAGACATACAACACCGTCTTATAGACATACAACACCATCTTATAGACATACCACACCATCTTATAGACATACAACACCATCTTAAAGTAATACAACACCGTCTTATAGACATACAACACTGTCTTATAGACATACAACACCATCTTATAGACATACAACACCATCTTATAGACATACAACACCATCTTATAGACATACAACACCATCTTATAGACATACAACACCATCTTATAGACATACAACACCATCTTATAGACATACAACACCATCTTATAGACATACAACACCATCTTATAGACATACAACACCATCTTATAGACATACAACACCATCTTATAGACATACAACACCATCTTATAGACATACAACACCATCTTATAGACATACAACACCATCTTATAGACATACAACACCATCTTATAGACATACAACACGTCTTATAGACATACAACACCGTCTTATAGACATACAACACCATCTTATAGACATACAACACCATCTTATAGACATACAACACCATCTTATAGACATACAACACCATCTTATAGACATACAACACCATCTTATAGACATACAACACCATCTTATAGACATACAACACCATCTTATAGACATACAACACCATCTTATAGACATACAACACCATCTTATAGACATACAACACCATCTTATAGACATACAACACCATCTTATAGACATACAACACCATCTTATAGACATACAACACCATCTTATAGACATACAACACCATCTTATAGACATACAACACCATCTTATAGACATACAACACCATCTTATAGACATACAACACCATCTTATAGACATACAACACCATCTTATAGACATACAACACCATCTTATAGACATACAACACCATCTTATAGACATACAACACCATCTTATAGACATACAACACCGTCTTATAGACATACAACACCATCTTATAGACATACAACACCATCTTATAGACATACAACACCATCTTATAGACATACAACACCATCTTATAGACATACAACACCGTCTTATAGACATACAACACCATCTTATAGACATACAACACCATCTTATAGACATACAACACCATCTTATAGACATACAACACCATCTTATAGACATACAACACCATCTTATAGACATACAACACCATCTTATAGACATACAACACCATCTTATAGACATACAACACCATCTTATAGACATACAACACCATCTTATAGACATACAACACCATCTTATAGACATACAACACCATCTTATAGACATACAACACCATCTTATAGACATACAACACCATCTTATAGACATACAACACCATCTTATAGACATACAACACCATCTTATAGACATACAACACCATCTTATAGACATACAACACCATCTTATAGACATACAACACCATCTTATAGACATACAACACCATCTTATAGACATACAACACCATCTTATAGACATACAACACCATCTTATAGACATACAACACCATCTTATAGACATACAACACCATCTTATAGACATACAACACCATCTTATAGACATACAACACCATCTTATAGACATACAACACCATCTTATAGACATACAACACCATCTTATAGACATACAACACCATCTTATAGACATACAACACCATCTTATAGACATACAACACCATCTTATAGACATACAACACCATCTTATAGACATACAACACCATCTTATAAACATACAACACCATCTTATAGACATACAACACTATCTTATAGACATACAACACCATCTTATAGACATACAACACCATCTTATAGACATACAACACCATCTTATAGACATACCACACCATCTTATAAACATACAACACCGTCTTATAGACATACAACACTATCTTATAGACATACAACACCATCTTATAGACATACAACACCATCTTATAGACATACAACACCATCTTATAGACATACAACACCATCTTATAGACATACAACACCATCTTATAGACATACAACACCATCTTATAGACATACAACACCATCTTATAGACATACAACACCATCTTATAGACATACAACACCATCTTATAGACATACAACACATCTTATAGACATACAACACCATCTTATAGACATACAACACCATCTTATAGACATACAACACCATCTTATAGACATACAACACCATCTTATAGACATACAACACCATCTTATAGACATACAACACCATCTTATAGACAT
The DNA here is from genome assembly GCA_944989445.1 of Ampullaceana balthica. NCBI lineage: Eukaryota > Metazoa > Mollusca > Gastropoda > Lymnaeidae > Ampullaceana > Ampullaceana balthica. The sequence continues at coordinate 3,288,119 of CALYLW010000018.1, forward strand.
ACAACACCATCTTATAGACATACAACACCATCTTATAGACATACAACACCATCTTATAGACATACAACACCATCTTATAGACATACAACACATCTTATAGACATACAACACCATCTTATAGACATACAACATCTTATAGACATACAACACATCTTATAGACATACAACACATCTTAAAGACATACCAACACCATCTTATAGACATACAACACATCTTAAAGACATACCAACACCATCTTATAGACATACAACACATCTTAAAGACATACCAAACACATCTTATAGACATACAACACATCTTAAAGACATACAACACATCTTATAGACATACAACACATCTTAAAGACATACAACACCATCTTATAGACATACAACACCATCTTATAGACATACAACACCATCTTATAGACATCGAACATCTTAAAGACATACCAAACCATCTTATAGACATACAGCATCTTAAAGACATACCAAACCATCTTATAGACATACAACACCGCCTTATAGACATACAACACCATCTTATAGACATACAACACCATCTTATAGACATACAACATCTTAAAGACATACCAAACACATCTTATAGACATACAACACATCTTAAAGACATACCAACAACATCTTATAGACATACAACATCTTAAAGACATACCAAACCATCTTATAGACATACAACATCTTAAAGACATACCAAACCATCTTATAGACATACAACATCTTAAAGACATACCAAAACATCTTATAGACATACAACATCTTAAAGACATACCAAACAATCTTATAGACATACAACATCTTAAAGACATACCAAACCATCTTATAGACATACAACACCGCCTTATAGACATACAACAACATCTTATAGACATACAACATCTTAAAGACATACCAAACGTCTTATAGATATACAACACCACCTTATAGACATACAACACCACCTTATAGACATACAACACCATCTTATAGACATACAACATCTTAAAGACATACCAAAACATCTTATAGACATACAACATCTTAAAGACATACCAAACCATCTTATAGACATACAACATCTTAAAAACATACCAAACCATCTTATAGACATACAACACCGCCTTATAGACATACAACAACATCTTATAGACATACAACATCTTAAAGACATACCAAAACATCTTATAGATATACAACACCACCTTATAGACATACAACACCACCTTATAGACATACAACACCATCTTATAGACATACAACACTCTTAAAGACATACCAAACCATCTTATAGACATACAGCATCTTAAAGACATACCAACACCATCTTATAGACATACAACACCGTCTTATAGACATACAACACCATCTTATAGACATACAACACCATCTTATAGACATACAACACCTCTTATAGACATACAACACATCTTATAGACATACAACACATCTTATAGACATACAACAACATCTTATAGACATACAACACCATCTTATAGACATACAACACCATCTTATAGACATACAACACCTCTTATAGACATACAACACCATCTTATAGACATACAACACCATCTTATAGACATACAACATCTTATAGACATACCAACACCATCTTATAGACATACAACACATCTTATAGACATACAACACCATCTTATAGACATACAACACTCTTATAGACATACAACACCATCTTATAGACATACAACACCATCTTATAGACATACAACACCATCTTATAGACATACCAACACCATCTTATAGACATACAACACATCTTAAAGACATACAAACACATCTTATAGACATACAACACCGTCTTATAGACATACAACACCATCTCATAGACATACAACACCATCTTATAGACATACAACACCTTCTTATAGACATACAACACCATCTTATAGACATACAACTCCATCTTATAGACATACAACACCATCTTATAGACATACAACACCTTCTTATAGACATACAACACCATCTTATAGACATACAACACCATCTTATAGACATACAACACCATCTTATAGACATACAACACCATCTTATAGACATACAACACCATCTTATAGACATACAACACCCTTCTTATAGACATACAACACCATCTTATAGACATACAACACCATCTTATAGACATACAACACCATCTTATAGACATACAACACCATCTTATAAACATACAACACCATCTTATAGACATACAACACCATCTTATAGACATACAACACTATCTTATAGACATACAACACCATCTTATAGACATACAACACCATCTTATAGACATACAACACCTCTTATAGACATACAACACCATCTTATAGACATACAACACCATCTTATAGACATACAACACTATCTTATAGACATACAACACCATCTTATAGACATACAACACCATCTTATAGACATACAACACCATCTTATAGACATACAACACCATCTTATAGACATACAACACCATTCTTATAGACATACAACACCATCTTATAGACATACAACACCATCTTATAGACATACAACACCATCTTATAGACATACAACACCATCTTATAGACATACAACACCATCTTATAGACATACAACACCATCTTATAGACATACAACACCATCTTATAGACATACAACACCATCTTATAGACATACAACACCATCTTATAGACATACAACACCATCTTATAGACATACAACACCATCTTATAGACATACAACACTATCTTATAGACATACAACACCATCTTATAGACATACAACACCATCTTATAGACATACAACACCATCTTATAGACATACAACACCATCTTATAGACATACAACACCATCTTATAGACATACAACACCATCTTATAGACATACAACACCATCTTATAGACATACAACACCATCTTATAGACATACAACACCATCTTATAGACATACAACACCATCTTATAGACATACAACACCATCTTATAGACATACAACACCATCTTATAGACATACAACACCATCTTATAGACATACAACACCATCTTATAGACATACAACACCATCTTATAGACATACAACACCATCTTATAGACATACAACACCATCTTATAGACATACAACACCATCTTATAGACATACAACACCATCTTATAGACATACAACACCATCTTATAGACATACAACACCATCTTATAGACATACAACACCATCTTATAGACATACAACACCATCTTATAGACATACAACACCATCTTATAGACATACAACACCATCTTATAGACATACAACACCATCTTATAGACATACAACACCGCCTTATAGACATACAACACTATCTTATAGACATACAACACCATCTTATAGACATACAACAACATCTTATAGACATACAACACCGTCTTATAGACATACAACACTGTCTTATAGACATACAACATCTTAAAGACATACCAAAACATCTTATAGACATACAACATCTTAAAGACATATCAAAACATCTTATAGACATACAACATCTTAAAGACATATCAAACCATCTTATAGACATACAACACCATCTTATAGACATACAACATCTTAAAGACATACCAAACCATCTTATAGACATACAACATCTTAAAGACATACCAAAACATCTTATAGACATACAACATCTTAAAGACATATCAAAACATCTTATAGACATACAACATCTTAAAGACATATCAAAACATCTTATAGACATACAACATCTTAAAGACATATCAAAACATCTTATAGACATACAACATCTTAAAGACATATCAAAACATCTTATAGACATACAACACCACCTTATAGACATACAACACCATCTTATAGACATACAACATCTTAAAGACATACCAAAACATCTTATAGACATACAACATCTTAAAGACATACCAAAACATCTTATAGACATACAACATCTTAAAGACATACCAAAACATCTTATAGACATACAACATCTTAAAGACATACCAAAACATCTTATAGACATACAACATCTTAAAGACATACCAAACCATCTTATAGACATACCAAACCATCTTATAGACAACATCTTATTGTCAGTGCTGTCCAACCAGCGGACCTGTCTCAAATGGCCCGCCATATCTTGGTAAAATTCTTCTTTTCCTTAAAAAAAAGCCCTTAGTGATTCAATATTTTTGATAATTTATTAGAAACTACCCGAGAAATGTGGCATTTTTAATAAGACGGGTTGGGGTGCCCCAAAATAGCTTTTTGGTTTGATAGATTTAGCTGGTTGTTAGCGAAGAAACAAAAATCGTATCGGGATGATGAAAAAGTTAAACTTTGTTTTCAAGAATGTGCTAATTCATTATTTTCTAAGTTTTAAAAAGAGGACGAAATAAAGAAACAAATATCTTATCTTCAGCTTTCTCACCAGACTGTGGCAAAGCGTGTTGAAAGTATGTCCGGGAATATATGGGAGCAGTTGCTTACGGATTTTAAAAAAAAGCTTCTGGTTTCAGTCTGGCAGTGGATGAATCATGTGATATCACGGACACTGTCCAACTTATAGTTTGGGTTAGTTTTGACAAAGGGCAGACATTTAAAGAAGAATTACTGACACTAATTCCATTAAAAAATACAACCCGTAGTGAGGATGTATATACAGCACTGATGAAATTTCTATTAAACAACAACATCGATTTGAGGAAGCTGATTTCTGTTACAACGGATGGTGCTCCAGCAATGATAGGAAGGAAAGTTGGACTCATTGGTTTGCTGAAGGCTGACAATGATTTTCCAGACATTCAATCTTATCATTGTATAATCCACCAGCAATCTCTTTCCTCAAAGTTGAAGGATGACAAATTGCAAAATGTTATGGATGTTGTGGTGAAAAGTGTTAATTTTATTCGAGCTAATCCATTAAATCACAGGCAGTTTAAGACTTTGTTAGAAGTGTATGATAACAATTTTTGGGATTTTATTCTTGGCTGAGCAAAGGAAAGGTTCTGTCACGTATTTGGAACCTAATTGACTAAGTAAAACTGATTCTCAGGTCTAAAAAGAAGGAAGATGTGTTAAATTATATAGAACTATCTAATTTTTTGGTAAAATTAGCATTTCTAACCGACATCACGATCACCTGAATAAATTAAATTTAAAATTGCAAAAACGTTTTCAAATGTTACCAACGCTAATGAGAGAAATCAGTATTTTTGAATCCAAGCTCGATTTTTTCATCACCCAACTAAATCAGTCAAATTTTACTCACTTCCCAGCTCTTGCCAAGGCTGCTCAACAACTTCCAGAGCTTGTCACAAATTAGCAATTCTATCTTTTATTAGAAAAGTTAAAGCTGGATTTTACAGATCGATTTAAAGATATTCGAAATCTTACACCTGTTTTGCTTTAAGAGAAAATCCTTTTACTAGTGATGTCTCTAATAGAGCCTCAATAATGATCATATTAGGAACAGACGAAGGTGCAGTGCAGCTTGAAATCATCGAGATTCAGCATAACACGCCGCTTCGTGATAAACATACGAATTCGTCGCCAACTGAATTCTGGATGACGTATGTTTCTGCAGAGGAAGTTCCGAAACTATCGAAAAGTTATAGAAAAATATTAACCATATTTGGGAGCACCTACGTCTGTGAAGCTGAATTCTCCATCATGAATAATATAAAATCTAAAAAACGAAACGCTTTGTCTAATGAGCATTTAGAGAACTTAATAAGTACAGCAGTTACAGAATACTAACCCCAAATTAAGAAAATTGTAAGCACAGTTCAAAGTCAAATATCACATTAAAGATGTGTTACAGTTTTTATTCATGTTATTTTTCGTATTGACGAGGAGACAAATTTGCATAAGGTAGGAAGTATTTATCCATTTAATATTTTCTTAAGACGTTAATTGCTTGCGGTCCCCGGCCTCATAAGGAAAAAAATTAGCCGCTGGGTCAAAAAGGTTGAACAGCACTGTTATAGATATACAACACCGTCTTATAAACATACAACACCGTCTTAAAGACATACAACACCATCTTATAAACATACAAAAACATCTTATAAACATACAACACCGTCTTATAGACATACAACACCGTCTTATAAACATACAACACCGTCTTATGGACATACAACACCATCTTATAGACATACAACACCATCTTATAGACATACAACACCATTTTATAGACATACAACACCATCTTATAGACATACCAAACCATCTTATAAACATACAACACCATCTTATTGACATACAAAACCATCTTATAGACATACAACACCATCTTATAGACATACAACACCGTCTTATAGACATACAACAACATCTTATAGACATACAACACCCTTTTATAGACATACAACACCATCTTATAAACATACAACACCGTCTTATAGACATACAACACCTTCTTATAGACATACAACACCATCTTATAGACATACAACACCATCTTATAGACATACAACACCGTCTTATAGACATACAACACATTCTTATAGACATACAACAACATCTCATAGACATACAACACCATTTTATAGACGTACAACACCATTTTATACACATACAACACCATCTTATAAACATACAACACCATTTTATAGACATACAACACCGTCTTATAGACATACAACACCATCTTATAAACATACAACACCGTCTTATAGACATACAACACCTTCTTATAGACATACAACAACATCTCATAGACATACAACACCATTTAATAGACATACAACACCATTTTATAGACATACAACACCATCTTATAAACATACAACACCGTCTAATAGTTATACAACACCTTCTTATAGACATACAACAACATCTCATAGACAAACAACACCATTTTATAGACATACAACACCATCTTATAAACATACAACACTGTCTTATAGACATACAACACCATCTTATAGACATACAACACCGTCTTATAGACATACAACACCATCTTATAGACATACAACAACATCTTATAGACATACAAAACCATCTTATTAACATACAACACCATCTTATAGACATACCACACCATCTTATAGACATACATCACCATCTTATAGACATACAACACCATCTTATAGATATACAACACCGTTTTATAGACATACAACACCATCTTATAGATATACAACACCATTTTATAGACATACAACACCGTCTTATAGACATACAACACCGTCTTATAGACATAAAACACTGTCTTATAGACATACAACACCTTCTTATAGACATACATCACCATCTTATTGACATACAACACCATCTTATAGACATACATCACCATCTTATTGACATACAACACCATCTTATAGACATACAACACCATCTTATAGATATACAACACCATTTTATAGACATACCACACCGTCTTATAGACATAAAACACTGTCTTATAGACATACAACACCTTCTTATAGACATACAACACCATCTTATAGACATACAACACCGTCTTATAGACATACAACACCTTCTTATAGACATACAACAACATCTCATAGACATACAACACCATTTTATAGACATACAACACCATTTTATAGACATACAACACCATCTTATAAACATACAATACCGTCTTATAGACATACAACACCTTCTTATAGACATACAACACCATCTTATAGACATACAACACCTCTCTATAGACATACAACACCATCTTATAGACATACAACACCATCTTATAGACATACAACACCATCTTATAGACATACAACACCGTCTTATAGACATACAACACCATCTTATAGACATACAACACCATCTTATAGACATACAACACCATCTTATAGACATACAACACCATCTTATAGACATACAACACCATCTTATAGACATACAACACCATCTTATAGACATACAACACCATCTTATAGACATACAACACCATCTTATAGACATACAACACCATCTTATAGACATACAACACCATCTTATAGACATACAACACCATCTTATAGACATACAACACCATCTTATAGACATACAACACCATCTTATAGACATACAACACCATCTTATAGACATACAACACCATCTTATAGACATACAACACCATCTTATAGACATACAACACCATCTTATAGACATACAACACCATCTTATAGACATACAACACCATCTTATAGACATACAACACCATCTTATAGACATACAACACCATCTTATAGACATACAACACCATCTTATAGACATACAACACCATCTTATAGACATACAACACCATCTTATAGACATACAACACCATCTTATAGACATACAACACCATCTTATAGACATACAACACCATCTTATAGACATACAACACCATCTTATAGACATACAACACCATCTTATAGACATACAACACCATCTTATAGACATACAACACCATCTTATAGACATACAACACCATCTTATAGACATACAACACCATCTTATAGACATACAACACCATCTTATAGACATACAACACCATCTTATAGACATACAACACCATCTTATAGACATACAACACCATCTTATAGACATACAACACCATCTTATAGACATACAACACCATCTTATAGACATACAACACCATCTTATAGACATACAACACCATCTTATAGACATACAACACCATCTTATAGACATACAACACCATCTTATAGACATACAACACCATCTTATAGACATACAACACCATCTTATAGACATACAACACCATCTTATAGACATACAACACCATCTTATAGACATACAACACCATCTTATAGACATACAACACCATCTTATAGACATACAACACCATCTTATAGACATACAACACCATCTTATAGACATACAACACCATCTTATAGACATACAACACCATCTTATAGACATACAACACCATCTTATAGACATACAACACCATCTTATAGACATACAACACCATCTTATAGACATACAACACCATCTTATAGACATACAACACCATCTTATAGACATACAACACCATCTTATAGACATACAACACCATCTTATAGACATACAACACCATCTTATAGACATACAACACCATCTTATAGACATACAACACCATCTTATAAACATACAACACCATCTTATAGACATACAACACCATCTTATAGACATACAACACCATCTTATAAACATACAACACCATCTTATAGACATACAACACCATCTTATAAACATACAACACCATCTTATAGACATACAACACCATCTTATAAACATACAACACCATCTTATAA
>CALYLW010000018.1:3297394-3373284 GCA_944989445.1 Ampullaceana balthica
CATGTTACAGATTTGTCAATGTATTTGATAATATGCCTTGTATACACTTGTTTTTTTATTCATGAACTGAGTATTTTTGTTCTTCTTTTTAGTGCCTGTTAATATTCTTTGATGTCATTGATACATATCGATTATTATTCTACTTAAATTTATCTAAAATGTTATATATAATTTTTCATGTAAGTTAATTAGCATATATTTTTTTACAAATTCTTGCACACTTCACTATTGTTTGTTCAAAAAATAAAGACAGCTAAGAAAAAGCATGTTATTATTATTTAATTTTGATTAAATGGATCAAGCTTCTTAAAAACGAATGTGGTTTAAATTGTAAAATTTGTATACACAAATAATTTATGTTTAATTTTTTAGGTAACAATTCTTTTTTAAAAAATGACATTTTTTTTCTAATGAAAGAGAATAATTAATTGTGTTTTGATTAGTAGCGTATTTCAAAATCGCATGACGTTTTTTGCTTATTGAGATATTTCTCTAATTTTCGTTTCCGTTCTTAAGATTAAATTGATATATCAGGTGAAATTCACCACGTGTAACTGTTATGTCTAACTGTTATGTATAATTGTTGTGTATAACTAATTTCAGTTTGGACTACCTTTTTGGATTGTAATCAATATTCAAGTATTCATGAAGAATTAATAATTTGTAATCTGTATTCTTATTTTTAATGCCAACTTCCTTGAGCAATGTAAATTGTTTGTTTGTTTGTTGGATTGTTTGTTTGTTTGTTTTAACTATTTTTCTCCGGCACAACGCTCTCATCGTCGATTTTAAAATGACGTTTCTGTCGTATCAACGATGGGAGCGTTGATTCATTAAAATCATTTGGTTTCGTTTCCTTGGTGAATTAATGATTTTAAATGATTTTTTATGCAATATAGAATGATTTCCCTTGAATAAAAAGCGGAAATTCTTTGTTTTAACGTGTTTTCACCGCAATAGAAGCGTTGAATCACTTGTTTATATAATTGTTTTTACGTTTGTTTCCAAACATGGATATTCAACCCAGCTCATCTGGTAATAGATCTAATATAATTATAAATGCTACGATGATGAACAAGTAAGAGCTATTTTTAAATCCTTTATATTAACTCGTGGTGTCTGCGGCCGACCGACCGACCTTGCTTGCTTGCTTGCTTGCTTGCTTGTCGCCAAAACTTTTGATCGATTTTTAACCCACTTGCTCGCAAGATAGCGAGCTGAAATTTTGCAGGCAGTTTCGTACCGATGATAAAAACAATGTATCAAAATTTCAGATCGATCGCATGTACCGTAATTAAATTATTGATTTTTTAGATTATTTTTTTTAATCCTATGTATCATGCTATTTTTTGAGATAGAGCGTCGCGGTGCGTATTATATTGAACAACCTTTCTGTCGCGCAATAAGGTGCGTATTTTATTGACAGCTCTTTTTATAAACATATTCCTGATCGGTGCGTATTATATTAAACATGTTTTACGACACAACTTCAATTTTGTATTTCTGGATGGTCTGGCGCTGCGTATTATAATGAACATTCTTTTAGTTACTTCTCGTACATAAAGGATTTATAGTCAAAAACTTGGTTTTTTACGGGTTTTTCTTATTATTTATGATAGTGATTTTAAATTGCCGATAAGTAATACGCCTTGTACTAGCATTAGTAGTCGTAGTAAAATTGACAATGAACCAATGAAGTTGAAAATGTTTCTGCTGATTAACTAGTCCCAGTCCAGTCTCAATTGCCTTGTACAACTGATAATATTTCTACTACAAATAATAATATAGATATTTTAGAGTCTAATTTGAATGCTGCTAAACTTGGCACTCAAATTAAGTGCGATTTCGGATAGTATTTAAAATAATTTGTAGTTTCAATGCTTAGTATATCTTCCAGTTCCAATGTAAACAGATCAATGTTTTGATAATTTTACTGAATGGATGACAATGGATAATGAGCTCTGATGTTTTATTTTTTTTTCATGTGAAGTTATTTTTATTTGCTGTAAATATGTATATAGTTAAGAAAAAACCCATTTCCTTACATTTTGGATAAAAATATAAATTTCGTTGAATTTGAAAGAGGTTTTATACAAAACAAATTTTGCCTTTTAATTTTTATTTTTACTAAAACAAAATCATATCATTTTATCAAAATAAAATCATGAGTCTGTATTGTGTGAAACATTCTTTTCCCTTCAATTCAATACCATATAATTTTTAGTGGGTTTTTTTGTGTTGCTTGGAACGGATTAACAATTTTACATGTAAATCTTTGTTCGAGATACGAAAGATCCAAGATACGATAGCCACCCCTAAAAGGATTTATTTCGTATCTCAAGGTAACAAATTGATGTTTAAAATGTTTTTTAATACGACTTGTAATAATTGTTTCTCTTGTTTGAATGAATAGAAATAATGCTCACATAATTACGTTATCTTTTCCACAGTAAAACTGTGAAGTGTTTAATGTCATGTTCTCAAATATCCATGGCTTTAAACGCATCTATAAATGTTAAAATTTAAACAAAGTCTATAATATTAGGGAAAACTTAATATTCTAACCAAACATGCATAACATGGAATATTTAAAATAATTTTTTTTCTTGTTGCGCAATGTATTAGTGTAGAATAGGAACAAACATTTAAACAAAAAATTGAAACAATCAATTCACAAAATCCCTTTTAAAGAAATGTTATAATGCTAACGATTTGAATTAAATCTCTTATTACAAATCTTATCATACTAGCAAAGTGAAGATAACTTTTGCAACTGAATATACCACCAACAGAAGGCCTCCACTGTCTGGGGTGTAAGTAACACATCAATAAAAACTCTAAATTGATACTTTGCATTTACAAACTAAAATAAAATGATAACTGTGAAGGAATAGATTAATGCGCGGACAATTTTTTGTAATTATTATTCAACAAAAAATTTTTTAGGACGATTCTTTGACAAACATATTTAATTTAGAATTAGCAATGTCATTTTAACTCTATAAACAGCCCCTTATTATATATATTATTTTTAAATGATGTTAAGATGGTGTTATGTTAAACCCGTATTCTTAAAAGTAAACAAAAAAGATTATTCCATTTTTATTAGCTACCGATTTGTAACTAAAATAGAAAAAAAAGTATGCATATTTTCATTTCCGAAACCAAGATGCATGAGAAAAAAATTAAATTGGTTTATTCAAAAATATATATATATATATAAATTACTACCAGATATTACAAGAATGAGCAACTGTTGCATTGAGTTGTGACTTGCACCTTACATGAGAGCTGGCGTGTTTCCTTTTTTAAATCCTTTATATTAACTCGTGGTGTCTGCGGCGACCGACCGACCTTGCTTGCTTGCTTGTCGCCAAAACTTTTGATCGATTTTTAACCCACTTGCTCGCAAGATAGCGAGCTGAAATTTTGCAGGCAGTTTCGTACCGATGATAAAAACAATGTATCAAAATTTCAGATCGATCGCATGTACCGTAATTAAATTATTGATTTTTTAGATTATTTTATTTATTCCTATGTATCATGCTATTTTTTGAGATAGAGCGTCGCGGTGCGTATTATATTGAACAACCTTTCTGTCGCGCAATAAGGTGCGTATTTTATTGACAGCTCTTTTTATAAACATATTCCTGATCGGTGCGCATTATATTAAACACGTTTTACGACACAACTGCAATTTTGTATTTCTGGATGGTCTGGCGCTGCGTATTATAATGAACATTCTTTTAGTTACTTCTCGTACATAAAGGATTTATAGTCAAAAACTTGGTTTTTTACGGGTTTTTCTTATTTAAATCCTTTATATTAACTCGTGGTGTCTGCGGCGGACCTTGCTTGCTTGCTTGCTTGTCGCCAAAACTTTTGATCGATTTTTAACCCACTTGCTCGCAAGATAGCGAGCTGAAATTTTGCAGGCAGTTTCGTACCGATGATAAAAACAATGTATCAAAATTTCAGATCGATCGCATGTACCGTAATTAAATTATTGATTTTTTAGATTATTTTATTTATTCCTATGTATCATGCTATTTTTTGAGATAGAGCGTCGCGGTGCGTATTATATTGAACAACCTTTCTGTCGCGCAATAAGGTGCGTATTTTACTGACAGCACTTTTTATAAACCTATTCCTGATCGGTGCGCATTATATTAAACACGTTTTACGACACAACTGCAATTTTGTATTTCTGGATGGTCTGGCGCTGCGTGTTATAATGAACATTCTTTTAGTTACGTCTCATACGTAAAGGATTTATAGTCAAAAACTTGGTTTTTTACGGGTTGTTTTTCTTATTAAATCCTTTATATTAACTCGTGGTGTCTGCGGCGGACCGACCTTGCTTGCTTGCTTGTCGCCAAAACTTTTGATCGATTTTTAACCCACTTGCTCGCAAGATAGCGAGCTGAAATTTTGCAGGCAGTTTCGTACCGATGATAAAAACAATGTATCAAAATTTCAGATCGATCGCATGTACCGTAATTAAATTATTGATTTTTTAGATTATTTTATTTATTCCTATGTATCATGCTATTTTTTGAGATAGAGCGTCGCGGTGCGTATTATATTGAACAACCTTTCTGTCGCGCAATAAGGTGCGTATTTTATTGACAGCTCTTTTTATAAACATATTCCTGATCGGTGCGCATTATATTAAACATGTTTTACGACACAACTGCAATTTTGTATTTCTGGATGGTCTGGCGCTGCGTATTATAATGAACATTCTTTTAGTTACTTCTCGTACATAAAGGATTTATAGTCAAAAACTTGGTTTTTTACGGGTTGTTTTTATTAAATCCTTCATATTAACTCGTGGTGTCTGCGGCCGACCTTGCTTGCTTGCTTGTCGCCAAAACATTTGATCGATTTTTTACCCACTTGCTCGCAAGATAGCGAGCTGAAATTTTGCAGGCAGTTTTGTACCGATGATAAAAACAATGTATCAAAATTTCAGATCGATCGCATGTACCGTAATTAAATTATTGATTTTTTAGATTATTAAATCCTTTATATTAACTCGTGGTGTCTGCGGCCGACCTTGCTTGCTTGCTTGTCGCCAAAACTTTTGATCGATTTTTTACCCACTTGCTCGCAAGATAGCGAGCTGAAATTTTGCAGGCAGTTTTGTACCGATGATAAAAACAATGTATCAAAATTTCAGATCGATCGTATGTACCGTAATTAAATTATTGATTTTTTAGATTATTTTATTTATTCCTATGTATCATGCTATTTTTTTAGATAGAGCGTCGCGGTGCGTATTATATTGAACAACCTTTCTGTCGCGCAATAAGGGGCGTATTTTATTGACAGCTCTTTTTATAAACATTCCTGATCGGTGCGCATTATATTAAACACGTTTTACGACACAACTGCATTTTTGTATTTCTGGATGGTCTGGCGCTACGTATTATAATGAACATTCTTTTAATTACTTCTCGTACATAAAGGATTTATAGTCAAAAACTTGGTTTTTTACGGGTTTTTCTTATTAAATCCCTTATATTAACTTCGCTGCCGTCTCTGTCGTCATCTCATCATCTCATCATCTCTGTCTTGGGCTGGGCGGGCGGAAAAAGAAAAGTCGAAAATGCCCCACTTGCAGTGATCCGATCGAGCTGAAATTTGGCACACTGACCCGTCTCACCTAACAATGCATCGTATCAAAATTTCAGATCGATCGATCGTACCGTAATTAAATTAATGCATTTTTAGTTTATCTATATAAACTATATGTAGAGGTCATTATCGTTTACATTTTACGGGTCACTTGACTTCAGGCCAGCCACCGGTGTGAACACGTCTCGTGCTTAAACCAGGTAAAGCGGCGTGCTTTTGTTTACATTTGGCGTTTCACGGTGAATTTTCCCCAGCGATCGGTGACAAGACCTTTCCCCTCTCCCACACCCACCCCCACCCCACCCTTTTTGGGTTAAAAGCAAAGGGGAGTAAAGACAGATTCAGTCTGTAGATGTTTGTAAATACTTTAAGTTCTGTCTCATATATAAGGGATTTATAGTCAAAAACTTTGTTTTTACGGGTTTGTTTTATACTACGTTTTTATTAACTCGCTTTCGTTGGGCATTGTTTGTCCAAGATTTTTTCAAATCTGCCAACGTAAAATTGAACCACTTCTGATGGTCCTAGAGATCTGAAAATTTTTACCACAGATAGATCTTGGATGACAATGCATTGTATTAAAATTTCAGATCGATCAAATGTACCGTTATTAAATTATTGAACTTTTGAGTTTATCTATAGTCTATATAAAAGCATCTGTACCGTCGGCTTTTGTTGACATCTGTGAGTTCGCCCCGTGACCACATCACAATGTTTTTAAAACGTTGGGCGGGCGCTTGTGAGGTGTTTGGTAAAATAAATAGATGTTTAAAAAATATTTTAAAAAACCAGGTTGTTATAAGTGGACTAAAAAGAATAAAATAAATAGAAGTAAAAAAAAGATTTTTAAAAACCACGTTTTTATAAGCGGACTAAAAAGAAGAAAATAATTTAAAACTGGTAAGTTCAAGTACTTTGATTTAATATGACTAAAAACATGGGGCGGGTGTTTAGTATAAAAATTAAAGATTTCTAATTTAGAAGGCAAAAGAGAGATCTATAAGTGAGAGTATGAGTGAGCTGCATATGTTAAACCTCATAAGCGCCCGTCCCACGTTTTTAGTCATATTAAATCAAAGCACTTGAACTTACCAGTTTTAAATTATTTTCGTCTTTTTAGTCCGCTTGTAAAAACGTGGTTTTTAAAAATCATTATTTTACCTTTATTTATTTACCACGTTTTTATTAACTCGCTTTCGTTGGGCATTGTTTGTTGGTTTGTCCAAGATTTTTTCAAATCTGCCAACGTAAAATTTAACCACTTCTGATGGTCCTAGAGATCTGACAATTTTACCACAGATAGATCTTGGACGACAATGCATTTTATCAAATTTTCAGATCGATCGAATTGATCGTTATTAAATTATTGAACTTTTTAGTTTATCTATAGTCTATATATAAGAATCTGTACCGTGGTAAACGTGGTTTTTATAAATCTTTTTTTTTACTTCTTTTTATTAGCTTAGTGATAGTGATAACACAAAGCCCCACCTTAGATGCACAAGGAGTCGAGGTGTCTCTCTAGAATAAGGTCATGTTGTTTCACATTCACCATGATGTCTTCTAGGGCAGTGCTTCTCAAAGTGGTGGTCCGCGGACCGGTGCCGATCCATGTGCCATTCGCTTCGGTCCGCAGAAGTTATCAAAAAATGACAGAAAAAAGTGTCAGTGCAGGGAAAATAGTGCACCGGTCCCTGGTGCAATTGAAAAAATTCCTGCTGGTCCGCCATACTACAAAGTTTGAGAAGCACTGTTCTAGGGTTATCTTTAAAAATGAAACATTCGCAAAAAAATTTACTAATTCACATCAGTTTATAAAGATGCGCTAAACTGCTTAAAAATAAATCATCCTAGTTAACAATGGGTTGACATATATGTTGTGTTCACTTTGAGATGAGTCAAGTTCTTTAGGTCATGCATCACAAGTTACCCACGATGTCTATCTATGCCTATTCATGAATTGGCTACAAATTGCTATTGTTCTGTATGTCATTCTGTTATTTTTATAAGAACTCAAAGTCATGTCTATCTGATGGTTCTATTAGATTATATGTATGCTTTCTTTCCAAATTAAAATTAAAGTAGACTTGTTTTCCAACATTGAGAACTTGTTATTCCCCAAACGAACCGTTCCCTCATGATAGGTAAATACCAAACACTTGACAAAAAAAAAGAATTTAATTTTAATTATTAAGAGTGTATTTAACTAAAAATACTAACACTCACTCAATTTTTTTTTATAATTATACGTAGGTATTAAGCCTTTGAATCACGTGCTAGACATGTAATATAAACCATGGATAAACGTAGGACGCAATAATCTTCTGTATAGAATGAGCGCCTGTAACATAAGATAAGATAAAATATATGCACCGCTAATATTTTGTTATTTCGTACCCGTAACATTTAAATTGGAAATGTATTTGTTAAAACGATACTTTGTGATAATGTTGTCAGTTTCTGTATGGCATATGTCCGTCTACGAAAGACTATTGATTTATCTTTATTATTTGCAGCTCTTGGTGTGGCTGATGAGACCAATCCTTGAGTGGCAGTCTCTTCTGCCTGACACACGCACGAAAGCAATGGGGCAGTGTTGCCTGGCCGTTCTCCTCGCTCTTTTCCCGACTGCTTCTGCCCTAGTTTGCTCCTCAGCTCTTAGTGATCCTTCTTTCGCTATAGCCCGCCACATGGACCTATCCTCTGCCAGGTGTTCCCAGTTTTGTATATTAATGTTGTCAGTTTCTACTACTGCTCATATTCACAAATGACAAGAAGCAGAAATCAGTGGCATTCCTCATTGAAAGATCAAAGGGTCGAAAAAGATAGGGGGAGAGGTAAAAAAAAAGGTCAAATTTAGCAAATCATTGTTCCGTAGACCAATAAATTGTGAATTGAATGAAAATTTTCTAATCCTTTCTAAAAAATATCTATAGTTTTTAAATTTGAATATTGCCCATTTTAATGGAATGAGACTGTTGATGGCTTGATTCGTCTTTCAAGATTATCAATATATTCATTAATAAATACTGCTCTGATTTTCCAATTGCAAAAATTTGTTCTTTGAGTGATGAAGACTAACAGGGGATACAACTATTTCTTAATTAACATGATTCAAAACGTCATTTATAATTATTTCTTTTAGTTTTTATACACAAAATACGCTGAAAAACGTCAAATTCTCGTTCTTCCCGTGATAAAGGTTGCCTGATAAAACGAGGAAACCAACACTCTAAGAACATGAAAAACTTGAATAGAAATGCAAGACTGGACATAAACTATGGTTAAGTGTAGGATAAAAAAAGAGTAAACAAACCCTGAATGGTATTATAGCACGCAATGTTCCAATGTGTTTGTAGGTTACTCTTCAGAGCTACCAACATGAAATCTACTTTTATGGCCCATTTCTCTCTCTCTCTTTCTCTCTCTCCCTCCCTTCATCCATCTCTCTCTCTCTCTCTCTCTCTCTATCTCTCTCTCTCCCTCCCTTCATCCATCTCTCTCTCTCTCTCTCTCTCTCTTTCTCTCTCTCTTACTCTTTCTGTCCCTCTCTTTCTCTGTCTCCCTCTCTTTCTTTCTCTCTCTTTCTCTTGCTCTCTCTCTCTCTCTCTCTCGTTCTCTCTCACTCTTTCTCTATCTCTCGATCATTAAGAAATCTCTTTCGTCTCGTGACGTTAGAACGCTCTGGACTCGGAATTAAATCCGTTATTAATCTGATTTTACATCGCAGGATTGAACAGTAAAATAAGTTATCGCCACACCCACCCTAAAAATACATACAAGTATGTCAAGATTGTTTGACTTGGGGGCTTGGCTACTGGTGAAGTAAGTTCACAACAAGACAATCTTTAGTGTGCATCGTCTCGCCTTAACCATTCGTTTGCTCGAGGCAAACCAGGTATCTGAGATTATCCATATCTAATATCAGATCAAGAGTGCTCCCTACAGCGGTGGGGAAATCCAGTTCAAAAATACAATGAGGCGGAAATAACGAAGCGAAACAGGACTGATGACGTGTTGGCACGTAGTAGCAGGACGTAATGTGGACAGCGTGGTTGATTTAAACAGGACTGATGACGTGTTGGCATGAAGTAGCAGGACGTAATGTGAACAGCGTGGTTGATTTAAACAGGACTGATGACGTGTTGGCATGTAGTAGCAGGACGTAATGTGGACAGCGTGGTTGATTTAAACAGGACTGATGACGTGTTGACACGTAGTAGTAGGACGTAATGTGAACAGCGTGGTTGATTTAAACAGGAATGATGACGTGTTGGCACGTAGTAGCAGGACGTAATGTGGACAGCGTGGTTGATTTAAACAGGACTGATGACGTGTTGGCACGTAGTAGCAGGACGTAATGTGAACAGCGTGGTTGATTTAAACAGGACTGATGACGTGTTGGCATGTAGTAGCAGGACGTAATGTTAACAGCGTGGTTGATTTAAACAGGACTGATGACTTGTTGGCATGTAGTAGCAGGACTTAATGTGAACAGGGTGGTTGATTTAAACAGGACTGATGACGTGTTGGCATGTAGTAACAGGACTTAATGTGGACAACGTGGTTTATTTGCGTTTTGAACCAAAAATGTTGTGTTTGATCCGTTGGACGAACCATCCAGGTAGAGATGATCCTCTATTTAGCAATGCAAGCCTTAAAGAGACCGTGATGGAAAGGGGGCGGTTTTTTATCTATTTCTTTTTTTCTTTACTTTGAGGAGAAATTTGAAGACGAATGCATAATTTTTTATTTGTTTTTGGAAGAAATCCTGTGGCTATGCAGATATCTGACCGACGCCGCGCAGCACTTTAGCATTACCGAGCGGCTAATTTGGTAAAAAATTGCCCAGGTGAACGGATGCTGTGCAACTTTGCACACAAGTTTTTTTTACTTTGCACACGGACCTACGAACCTAACAGGACACATTGCAGGCAGCCACCAAATTTATTGTTGCTTGTTGTCTCAAAACTTCTATTATAAGTGTAATACGTTGATAAATATTTCGTCACTTCTAAATGATTGTGGTCGTCTATGTTAAGGTCTGAAACCATAGAGTTCAGCTAGTGCATGGAAATCTCAATATTAAACTTATTTTTTTATTGTGTGTGTGTGTGTGTGTGTGCGAAATTTATGTTTATTACTCCAGCTGTTATTGTTAATAATAACCAATAACCACCACTTTTCTAGTTTTGTCTGTGTATCGTCATCCTTTTTTTTCTTGTGTTTAAACATTTTTTATTATTTTTTTAAAGATCACACAGGATCTGTCCAACATTTTACACTGTGAGCCCCCCCCCCAACCCTTTACATCATTAGGCGCCACCTACCGACCATATCAATGACAAACTACACCCCCACATCCACTCTGTAATAAAGTAACCAAAGAAGTTACCGTGGTGTACTGAATGGTTTCAGTATTTGTTCGCTAATTATGATCATTAGAATTCAATCATAAACAAGTCGTTGAAGTTCACATTGAACGCCATATTTATTATTTACATTACTGATTACTGCCGGAAGTGACCCCGTTATTTTACATAGTTATTTACGGTGTTCACATTCCGTAATACTCAATACACTACACCATCTCCCCTCTAAAAGAAATGCACAATATGTTCATTCAACTCAAACACATGCACACTTAAAGTTCACTTATTAGTCTTTTAGTGGGCTTAGATTGTCTCTTCGATCTTCTTAAAAACATTTTCAGAAGTATCTGTTGCTTCTGATGTAGTTTGAGTTGTTGGTTCCTTGACTGCTGAGGTGTCAGGAACAGATGAAGTCGGCACGCTATCTTTACTTGTAGAGGCTGGTTCTGCGACCTGAAGAGGAGGGAACCATTTCGGTATTTCTTCCCTTTGAATGGCTGGAGGGATGTGTGCCGATGATGATCTTATCTGATCTACATGTCTGCGACATGTTATCCCTGGATATGTTTCAACAATGTAGGAGAGCGGACCAGATCTCTCTACAATAGTTCCACTGATCCATTTGTCTATATTCATGTAGTCCCTTATGAGGACGGTTTGTCCTGGACTGAATTCACGGGAATTGTCCTTTGTGGAATCTATGTTTGCTTAGCTTGTTGCTCAAGTACTGTTTCGTCAACACTTGGTTTGACCATTGAAGTTCTGGTGCGAAATTGTCTACCAAACATCAATTGTGCAGGTGATTCGCCCGTTGTGTTGTGCTGAGCATTACGATATGCAAGTAGGAATCTTGCTAGTTTTGTGACAAATACTTCCAGAGTCACTTTGCAGAAGCTTTCATTGCATGTTTGAAGCTTTGAACTAATCTTTCAGCAAGTCCATTTGTGGAAGATTTATATGGTGAGATGGTAAAATGTTTAATACCATTGTTAGTGGCAAATCTGTTGAATTCTTCGGATACAAATTGTGGTCAATTGTCACTAACAATTTGATTGGGTAGTCCAAACCTTGCAATAATTGTTCTAAGTATATCGATCGTTGTAGATGATGTAGTAGAACTTGTCGGTATTATTTCAGCCCATTTAGTGTGTGCATCTATCACCACTAAAAACATAGTTTTGAGAAATGGTCCTGCATACTCCACATGCACTCTTTTCCATGCTTTGTGAGGCCACTCCCACCAATGAAGTGTGGCTTGTGCTGGATTTGATATTTGTTTTGCACAACCTGTACATTTCTTTGTGATTCCTTCTATGGCTTTGTCCATATTAGCCCACCACATGGTTTGTCTTGCAGTAGATTTCATTTTCACCATTCCAAGATGTCCTTCGTGGAGTAAATTAAATGCTTGGGTTTGTAGTTTCTTAGGAATAAATACTCTGTTTCCCCACATTATGCCCCCTTGTTGTATTGATAATTCATGCTTTCTTGTTAGAAATGAGTTTAATCCATCAGTATTAGTATTATCATTTTCTGGCCAAGAAGATTCATTTATGTATCTAGAGATATGAGATAATATTGTGTCTCTAGTTGTCTCTTTCCTGATACTTGTAGCACTTATTGGAGCGTAGTCAATGTAACTGTGACTGACTTTTTTACTTATTAATATGTAATTTTCAGGGGTTCTCTCAATACATAATCTTGTACACAATAATCTATTTAAGAACTTGTTTCAATAAAACAACTTTAATATGTATACTATGTACATAACATATAATTTGAGGTTATACAACGTGGAAATCTGGAGGCACACATACATTCCGTCCTTCCACTACGGAAGTTATCTGACAACTAATCGCCCAACCTTCACTCATGATTCACATGTGACATTTACCCCCCGTCCTTCAAAAAAAAATTGTTTATGAAATACAACATTTTTGGTCTTCAAAAAATCAAATTAATCTATATCTATATTCAAATTTCACATATTTATCATCAATGGACATTCTTTTGTAATTTTTTTACATGTCCTTTGATATTGACACTATATGTGACATCACTAAGTTTCTCTTCAATATTGTATGGACCTTCTGCTTGAGTACGAACTTTCTTATCAGTTAAATATGTAAATAGAGTTGGTGTTGCATTTTCTAAAAACTTGTCAATTAATACCATGTCTAGTATGGCCTTTGGATTGCTTGTATCTATTGCTGTAAGTTCCAGCCATTTTGTTAATTTAACTTGTGCTTCATGCACTATGATATGTGGATCTTTGTCCATCTTGATTATCATTTCATGAAATTCTTTTCTATAATCATTTTCTGATTTTCCGAAATGATATAGGAGTGCCTTTTTGACATTTTTATATATGCTTTTGTCTTCTTTGGCTATACTGTTGTAAGCTTCAAATGCTTCTCCAGTTAGTTGAGTCATCAATTGCGCTGGCCAATCTTCTTCATCATAACCTTTCATAGCCATTATGGATTCAAAATAATCCAGATAAACATCCGTTTTTTTCTTTCTGGCTATCAAATTTTCTAACTTTGATAGTGTCCTTTGGTGCTGACTTTCCAGTTATATCTTTACCAGGATTGTGGCCTCTGCTCTCTGGCTAAATTTGTAATTTTAACTTGTCAATTTGAAGTTGCTCAGGTTCTCTTATTGCAGCTCTTTCTTCTCCTTCAATGATTTGTCTTTGCCTCTCTTTTTCATCAGCAATTCTTTGATTTTCTTTTTCTTCAGCAATTCTTTGCTTTCTTTTTCTTCAGCTATAGCTATTTTGCTTTTTCTTCAATGAAATCTCTCATTTCTTTTCCACTTAGTCAGATCTCTTTAGCAATGGTAGTGAATTCTTTGTAGTAATCCATGTTTTGTTATATGGAATAATATGAGTCTAGCAATTCGGTAAGGAATGTAGGTATATAATGATAAAGTTATAAATCTTCCAAATGAAACATCTTGAATTCAAAATGTTAAGTCAAAATAAGTGACACGTCTAAAACATGCAATTTAGTTTTGACAAGATGAGACAACAAAAGAATCCTCACACGGGATCTTTAGTATACTTTATATATACGCTCCCTCAGATTGACAAAACACATCCAATGGTCCAATCGTTTTGAATAAAAGTCAGATGGTTAAATTTTAAATTTTCGAGTAGTTTTTAAACAATTTGGTTCACTCCATTAATCCAAAATTGCAACTTTCAAACTCTTCACACAATGAATGGATAAAAATTCCGTTCCTTTATTTATAATTCACACCGACACAGTTGTTAATAGTCCATAGCTTTCCAAGTTCAAGGTTAAGTTTAAAAATATTTCCTGGAATCAACTACACCAGTGAACTTGTTGAAGTCAAGACCTAGATATGTTCACCGTGTGTCACCATACAGTAAGTTTGTACGACCCAGATTCCAGCACTGCTTATTTTTAGAACCAACTTGCTTGCTGACGTAACGACCTACCACGATCTGGTTAGTGTGTATGCAGTTTACTGTAGTACACTTTTACTGTCGTCGACTGTAAGGTAGAACTAACTAGTTTACCTAGTTTCAGTGCGTCTTGCTGCAATGTCAGACCGCCATCTTGACATATTCTTGTATTTTCATTGAACCACAAAAGTTTATTCACAGCTTCTCACGAACTTGAATATTCACAAAATACGATAGCTGCTAATATTTCTTCTTTAAATGAATACTTCCCTTTTTGAAATATATAATACTGGTGACTTCCACAAACCTCCTTTCTAAAATTTCTTGTACTGTGTTCACTTAGGACTTTACTTACTGACACCAATGTAACTGTGACTGACTTTTTTACCTATTAATATGTAACTTGTAGGCGTTCTCTCAATATATATAATCTTGTACACAATAATCCACTAAAGAACTTATTTCAATAAAACAACTTGAATATGTATACTATGTACATAACATTTAATTTGTGGTTATACAACGTGGAAATATGGAGGTACACACACATCCGTCCTTCCACTACGGAAGTTATCTGACAACTGATCGCCCAACCTTCTCAGCCAATGGGAAGGCTTCTTTCTTCCCGCGTTTATAACTCACGTGACCTCTCCGTCATCCGATCATGCAATACACACATGATACACTGGTGATTCACTCATGATTCACATGTGACATTCAAGGATTTCTGTGTAGTAAATATCATCAATGTCTATCATTTCCTTAACTGTGTCTGCTAATGGTAATCTTGATAGACAATCAGCGTTTCTATGTTTCTCTGTTGATTTATACGCAATTGTATAATCTAATCCAGATAGGAATACAGCATAACGTTGCAGTCTTGAAGCTATCATTTGTGGAATTCCTTTCGCTGGTCCGAATATAAACTGCAAAGGCTTATGATCAGTTACCCGAGTGAATTTCCTAGAACATACATATGAAAAGAATTTCTTTACTGCATAAATGATTGCCAACGATTCTTTATCAATTTGAGAGTAGTTCTTTTCAGCCTTGATTAAGGATCTTGATGCATAAGCTATGGGCCTTTCCTTTCCTTCATCTGTAATATGTGATAAGACTGCTCCAAGTCCATATGGGCTTGCATTACAGACAAGTCTCAACGGTAATTTAGGGTCTTATCTGTTTCAGACGCTCCTTCTATACAGAAGATTATTGCGACCTACGCTTATCTATGGTTTGTGTTTAGTCCTGCATTCTTATTAGAGTTTTAAATGTTGATAAAGTGTTGGCTTTCCTGGTTTCCTCAAGCAACCCATACCACGCCCGAATTCCGGATTGGAAGAACGAAAATTTGTATGAGTTTGTTCTTGCATACGGAATAAGAAAGGTGTTTTTATCCTTATGTCTATCTGAGGGTCATAGCGCATTAAAACTTTTTCAGATGCTATGAGTTCTTTAGCCTTTAGAAATGCTTTCTCTTGTTTATTAGACCCCTGCCATTTTATATTCTTTTGAAGAAGTTCATTCAGTGGATTTATAACAGTAGCAATGTTGTTTAGAAATTTATGATAATAATTTAACATTCCAAGAAATGATCTTAATTGCTTAACATTTGTTGGTCTGGGAGCATTTATGATTGCTTCCACTATGTGAACAGTTTTATGTAGTCCATCTTTATTGATTTTATGGCCACAGAAGAGTATTTCATCTTGGAAGAAATTACATTTTTTTAAAATTTGCTCGTAATCCAAATTTTTCCAATCTATTTAGAACAATGCCAATGTTCTATAAGTGTGATTCATTGGTTTCCCCTGTGATGATTATATCATCCTCATTACATTGGACATTTTCAAATCTATGGAAAGATTGCGCCCCTTTTTTTCGTATGAAAGATTTAATTAGTTCTAAAACCATTACTTTTCTCATACTTTCTAGTGCATTTGCCATGGTATAAATTATAAAGAGTCTGGTATGGTCGACCCGAGTGCTATACTTTATGTAGTGCTAATTACATATGCTGAAATAACATATCGGTGAATTGAAGAATAGTTAGATATTGTGTTTGTAAATGATAACGAATAACAGGGAGATAGACCGGATTTAGTGTTATTTTAACAGAGTACACATTACATTTGCATGGAAATTTTACAATGTGTGATTTAGATTTATTAACTTGAATTCAATTTTGTATTTCATAATCCATATTTAAATATGTTTTTTTACACTTTAGTGAATATTTATTTCATACCTCCAATATTTAGGTATATGAATTAAAAAGGATATTAACGTGTTAAGTATAAATGTCTTACCCTTTTTGTGTGTGTGAGGGGAAGGGGGAGCTTGGGGAAGTTTCTTAACCATTAACAATTAACACTTTTAATTCTTTTTTTCCCCACGTTTTTATTAACTACTTTCGTTCCTGTGTGTCTGTCCACAATTTTTTTAATGTGCAAACGTAAGATTAAACCACTTCTGATGGTCCTAGAGATCTCAAAATTTTACCACAGATAGATCTTGGATGACAATGCATTGTATCAAAATTTCAGATCGATCGAATGTACTGTTATTAAATTGTTGAACATTTTAGTTTATCTATATGTAAGCATATGTATTATCCGTCTGCCCTTGTTTACATTACATTCACGTGCCCGAGCTCACGCCAACCACGACCACAAAAACCATGTTTAACAACAAGGGGAGATCAGTCATTTCCAGTCTGTAAATGTTTGTCGGGCAATGTGTATTATATTTGAACACAATCATTACTTCAAAACTCACCATAGCATACACTTAGACTAAAAAGAATAATATAAATAGAGTTAAAAAAAGATTTTTAAAAACCATGCTTTTATAAGCAGACTAAAAAGAAGAAAAGAATTTTTAAAATTTTAAATATGTACCCTGTAGTAATATGGCTAAAACGTGGGCTGGCGCTTTTTAGGCGTTTGGCTAAAATGATTAGGGTTTACAAATGACGAGTAATAAAATGAGTGAATTGAATTAGTTAAGCATATGAGAAGCGCCCGACCCACGTTTTTAGTCATATTTCATCATAGTACTTATTTTAAATTTTAAAAATGTATTTTCTTCTTTTTAGTCCTCTTATAATAACGTGGTTTTTATAAATCTTTTTTTTACTTCTATTTATTTATTTTATTTTGTTGAATTTGCAAAATTGTGATTAAAAAAACACAAACAATACCGTTTATATTAAGTTTGCTATCTCTTTTAAATAATGTTGATTTTTTTATTTGTTTGTTACTCATTGTTTCACAACGAGGCTAAAATCTTCAAAGCTGTCAATAGCATTAAAACTCCTAACGGTACACAACAGCCAACAAAATCCATTAATCTGTGCTAATAAAACGATGTCTTTGCCTTGCTTGTTTATCCTCCGGCGCATCAATTACCCCTCTTTCACCGACCACCTTGTCATCAATGAACGCACGTGCGGCATGTAAGCTGAGAAAACACCATTTGTTGACGTTATTGATCCATCCAATCAGATCTCGACACGATTTGACAGAGATAACAAAACTGTTTCTGGTTTAGTTATCGATCTGATTATCGATAAGCAACGTGACGATTCGGAAAAAATAAACATTCTAGATTTTATGAGATCAAACTGCTAACTATAAAAAAAATCATGACTTCTCCATGGTATCTCTCTGCATCAAACTTATGGCACTTTATTGTGAACGAAAGAAATTAGAAATTGTTAGTTACGAGCAGGGGCGGATTAAAACTGCACGGGGCACCTGGCTGCAATTCAAACTGGGGCCCTATCCAGCCAGCGTCTCTGTAAATACAATGATTGCTAGCAGCTAAATATAAGTCTTTTACTTGTTATTAAATAGTCCATTGGTTCCTTGCTCATAATTTGTCTGTACTACGGGATTGTATTCATCAAAAAACCTAAAAAGAAGAAATAACTGTTTACCGGTATCCTAAAATTGAGTGGGAAAAGATCATGTTTAAAAAAAGACAAATGGAAAAAAAAACATTCCACCGATAGGAATGGAACCGGGCACCCATTGCACTACACGCACTCACGCTGCTATAAGACCAGCAGATCCTGAAAAATTTGGTAAATTTAAAAGATATCAATAGTATTTATTAATATTTTCTCTTATTGAGCGTATCAAATTATGTTTTTCGATTACCAAAGGCTATCGGGTCCGAACAGTGATGGGATTAAAGGATAAGATTTTATTAATTTATTTAATGTATGATATTTTTATGGATTCATGCAAACATTTGTCCACCTTTATATACTAAATTTGGGGGGCCTAATCATCGAGGGCCCCTGGCTTTAGCCCATTCAACCCCCCCCCCTTTAATACACCATATGTTACGAGCGAGCATTATGTGAAAACTACTTATATCTGATCAAAGAAAGCTGTGTAATGATGCTAAAAATATTACCAGGGGACGGGACACGCACACACATACACAAGCATGCATCGACACTCACGCCCGCACGTACAAACACTAGCACACATACGCAGTTAGGGGAGTTGTTGAATGATATTATGTAATTGGGGAACAATAGATATGTGGAGGTGCGACACAGAGACAAGTGGTGTCATGTTCGCATTGGTGACAGTCAGGTGTGATGCTGTGACAACTGTCAGGTGTGGTGATGTGACAACTTTCAGGTGTGATGATGTGTCAGGTGTGGTTATGTGAAAACCTTCACGTTAGGATGTGGTGATATTATGGATGTCAGTTGTCTCATGTCAAATGATGACTCGTTTCAGATATGTTGATATTACTCCTATTATATATGTTGATGTTACTCCTATTATATATGTTAATATTACCCTATTATATATGTTGATATTACTCCTATTATATATGTTAATATTACCCTATTATGTATGTTGATATTACTCCAATTATATATGTTGATATTACCCCTACTATATATGTTGATATTACTCCTGTTATATATGTTGATATTACTCCTATTGTATATGTTTATATTACTCCTGTTATATATGTTGATATTACTCCTATTGTATATGTTTATATTACTCATGTTATATATGTTGATTTTACTTCTATTATATATGTTGACATTACTCTTATTATATATGCTGATATTACTCGTATTATATATGTTGCTATAATTCCTATTAAATATGTTGCTATGACTCTTTTAAGATATGTTGATGTGACTCTTATTATAAATATTGCGATGACTCCTATTAGATGTGTTGTTATGACTCCTATACTATATATTGCTATTTCTGGAATGTGATGTATTGCTATGACTCCTATTAGATATGTTGCTATGACTCCTGGTGCTATGAAAATTGCAAGGTTTGGCCTCATGAAAATTGACATGTATAGTTGAAAATGCAACTGCGATTTCTATGTGATCCAAACAGAAAAATTGTTTTTCTTTAATTTCTATTTTTATCTAAAACAACGGCAACAAGATAAAATCTCAAGTAGTTGTTAGTGATCCCAGTTTAAGATATTAACTGTTTAAACATTGTTAACGCTTGGTAATGACGGAGGAGTGTGTTCCTGTCTCATTTCCATTCAGAGCTTGTCTGTCAACGGACACATTCGACCGGGAGTCGCCAAACTACGGCCCACGGGCCGGATCTAGTCCTTAGAGCCGTCAGGTCATCAGTTTCTCAGAATTTTAATAAGCTTTGACACTTACGGAGCACCAAATTTTGTTATATAAATTACATTTAGATATTATGTTCACAAACTACAAGAGTTTATCCTCACCGATACCTAGTTACTGCTATTTGACTCAAATTTAGGTGTTTTTTAAAATTAAATTTTAATTACGTTTTTCATAGATTTGTGCCTATGGCATTTTTTTTAAAATTTTATTTGCGGTTTTTAGTGTTCCCAGTTATGGGAAAATTGGGGTCTGATAAATATCGCTCCGCGGCATGTGATTCAGAAACGCAAAGAAATATTCAAAAGAAATTTTAAAAAATCTCTCCCTATTACTATAAGCTAACAAATATTGCTTAAGGTGAAAGAAAAAAATAAAGAATTCACTGGCTGCGGCTGCATCCGAGAGTGTATGTTTGAAGTAGCAAATGAATTGTGTGCTGATTAAGACGATAAATGACTCGTGTGCTAAGTAAGATGATTCAGAAGATATGAAATAGTCAGCAGTGTTACTGGTATGGATCTCTCAAGGGCTGAACATCTTCTTGGTGTTTATTTGTGTTAAGGAAAGAGTTTGCATCCGTTTTCAACATGAATGAGGCAATAAATGTGGCATGCATTTAAATTTTTATACTACAAAGGCAAGATAGACAGAGATGATTTTCACAACTGCCAACACCAGTTTAACACATCTCCATAATGTGATTTCTTTGTTTACTTTGTGAGTTATAGATATGTGAACATTATTACTGATGTAATCATTGTTTTTAGTGTTCCAATTTAGAATATAAATATGTAGGTTAACTGTTTTTCTATTTTTCATTTTTATTTTATAAATTTGTTTTTGTATTACATGAAACTCACCAACGATAAAACGAAATTTTGCTGAATAGAGTTTTTTTTCAGTCCCTTAGTATTCAAAAAGGTCCTCGTGTGTTGCCGAACAAAATCTTTTAATAACGACTGCTACAAATAGCGCATTCCGGACCATGCAAATTACTCTCTTAAATTTTTGCAGAAAATTATACTAAAAATATAGGAGAGAAACGAAATTACTGTGTCCAATTTTAGCAGGATGTTGGCCATTATAACATGCTGTTTTTTTAAACCTCACTTCTGAATAAACTTAAATGGCTAAAATTATATATTTTAAAAGTTATAAAAAATACACAGAATTTATCAAATAATCAGAGGAGGCTTTTTTTTTAACCAGTCAGGAACACAAAACGTTTCTCATGAATAGTGCATAGATTGTGTTATCTGAAAGTATTAACACAACACGTGGAGTGTTTGGTAAGCTGGTAATTTCCTTCCTTGAAGGCAGGCCAAAAAACGGTCATAATAAAAATAGAGCTTTTACTTAAACTTATCAGAAAACTTGTTACATTGTTTGCACAATTCCTCAGCTGCCACGACTTCCCCCACAATCCTAAGCAAAAATAAAATATAGAAATCATATTTCGAGACCCGGGATTTCAGGGATATGCAATAGCTGCAGGAGCGCAGGAGAAGCTATTATTATTAAATTATGAATGGTTTTAAAATATATAAAATTTGATTTTTAACTGTCAAACCAAAAGCGCTTTTGTGAAGTGTTGTCCTTTTTGGGTTTATTTTATAATTGTATTTTTAAAAAATGTATTCGTAAGGTTTATACTATTTTTGATCTGCACCACCCACCCCCCCCCTCCTCAAAGTCCTGGAAAATTGATTGTATCTATCTCAAATTTGGTGTCACAAAAATAAAGTTTCATGGAGAGTTTATGTTAAAACCAAGTGGCTGTGGGAGACTTCAAGTGGCTGTGGGAGACTTCAAGTGGCTGTGGGAGACTTTGTTTTCAAATCTCCATGGTTAAAATACATTAATTAAATAAAATTATAAATTATGGTATTATGAAAGTTAATTACTCACAATATAGTTTTTATTTGTGATAATTGCATTAGTGTCTCATTATTGAAATTCAAAAATCATGAGCTTTGTCAGCGGTGTGACAAGTTGCGGCCAAAGGTGGGTGCATGCCCGAGAGACATATTTTTTAAGAATGCCTAAGTGCCCAGCGCTAATTAAAAAATGACAATCAACTGAACTGAAAAACAAAGATTATCAATTAATACGACAACCTACCAACCATGTCTTGGAACATGTCTTGGAACATGTAATTCACTCTATTAGTATATGAGTAGCACCTGTTGTAACGACAACCTACCAACCATGTCTTGGAACATGTAATTCACTCTATTAGTTTATGAGTAGCACCTGTTGTAAGGCTTAAACGAAATTTGCGATTTCTAAGTGTCCATCAAGGTTATTTAAAGTGTTTAGGATATGAACATTAATTTCACCTAATCAGACACGAACACTGCACTAAAACAATATTTGAAACAACTAATGCTAGAATGGTCTTAATATGCGCTGCCTTTGAAAGAAAATGTTTACGCTTTGGTATGACTAATTTTTTGTTTAGTTTAGAGCATCATTATTTTGTATTTGTTGTTTGTTTTGTACAATAGCACAACACGTGAATGAAAGTTGTTGTTATCTAATGGATTTAATAACAGGGTTAAAATAAATCACAAAATAGCCAATCATGACTCATGTGTTAACTAATTCACAAAGTAGCCAATCATGATTCATGTACTAAACACAATTAATTACTTTAAAATTGTAGGAATCATAAGCTATAATGTAATAAAAACAACCAGTAAAAAAACAAGTTTTTGACTATAAATCCTTTACGTATGAGACGTAACTAAAAGAATGTTCATTATAACACGCAGCGCAAGACCATCCAAAAATACAAAATTGCAGTTGTGTCGTAAAACGTGTTTAATATAATGCGCACCGATCAGGAATATGTTTATCAAAAGTGCTGTCAATAAAATACGCACCTTATTGCGCGACAGAAAGGTTGTTCAATATAATACGCACCGCGACGCTCTATCACAAAAAATAGCATGATACATCGGAATAAATAAAATAATCTAAAAAATCAATAATTTAATTACGGTACATGCGATCGATCTGAAATTTTGATACATTGTTTTATTATCAGTACGAAACTGCCTGCAAAATTTCAACTCGCTGGCTTACGAGCAAGTGAGGTAAAAATCGATCAAAAGTTTTGGCGACAAGGGCGGGCGGGCGGCCGCAGACACCACGAGTTAATATAAAGGATTTAAAAAAGAAAATACTTTTCATTCCCAAAAAGAACAATGCGTTGCGGCAAATGAAATACAAACTTTTTGGCCCTTCGATTGTTGTTACTCCGTTTCGGTGCACGGAATAGCGGAATGTTCGTCGGCCTTGATTGAGTCTGACCTCCCCTATTTCCTGCAGTCAAGATCTCAGTTTCACTCTTTGCAATAAAAACCTCTCAACGTATGTTATTTTTGTTCATTATCTTAATCCGGCCCCCGCATATTTTTTACTTCATGGAATATGGCCGACATGCAAAAAGTTTGGACGCCCCTGATCTAAGTAACCATGTCTTGAAAATTAAAAAAAAATTAAGTTGACTTTTAAAAATAAAAAAAAGTATCGACAGAAATAGCTTATAAAATGGACTACAGTATATACTCGTTCGCAAGCAGACCTTTTTTGGACAAAATCTAGGGGGAAAAGTGGGGGGGGGGTCGGCTTATGAGCGGGACATAGGTGATTTCTGCATGGATATTGAATATCGGTGTTATTATTGTAGATTATCAAGGTCCTTTTCTATATTCTATAAGATTCGACTGCTCTATCAGAAGCTATAATATATCATTCCCCATGAGCACTTACCTTATTTAATCATTTTATTTATTTTTGTGAACGTTTTAATAAATTGTTTTACAAATTTTGTTTTCAACCACGGATTTTAATGTACGCGCTTTCGTCACTGTTTACCAAATACTTTTTTTTTAAAATACCGGTAACTCTTGCTTAACAAAGAGCAGAAAGACAAAGAAAGGCAGTACAAAGTAAACAATCATAATGACCTATTTAGCTTGTAGTTTTAAAAAAATGTGTACCATTTTTTTAAAGCTGCCCTACTATTTTTGGGGGTTGGCTTGCGATCGGGTTATACACTTTTAATACTTTTCCCTTCCAAAAGTGGGGGGGGGGTCGGCTTATGAGCGAACGGGCTATATAACGAGTATTTACGGTAATTTTAGTGTAGAAGTTTTAGAACACATATCACAGGCATAAACTCAGACTTTAAAAATACATAAAAAATCAGATCTCGTGGCGAAGCTGGGTTGGTGTCAACCGACACCTACGAGTGTCAACCGATACCTACGAGTGTCAACCGACCCGACACCTACAAGTGTCAACCGACACCTACAAGCGTCAACCGACACCTACAAGCGTCAACCGACACCTACAAGCGTCAACCGACACCTACAAGCGTCAACCGACACCTACAAGCGTCAACCGACACCTACAAGCGTCAACCGACACCTACAAGCGTCAACCGACACCTACAATTCATTGCATAGCTCCCCTTCCCAGCTCCCGACTTCTTCTGCTGATTTCGTCTTGTTAAAATAATTTTAGAGCATAACAAAGATAAGAACAGACATTGATTGACGGTCTGATGATTAAAGCATTTAACAATAGTATATAAACATCAATAAGTTATTATTATTACATCATTTTAAGTTTATTGAATAACATTACCTTAGAGAACATTTTTATACCTAGCATAATCTCCTTATTGCTGTTCGTCTTTTCTTCTAATTACGTTGAATCGTCGGTCTTTTACGGAATTTATGACTGAAAGTGATGAGGGCATTTCTTCTGAACTGATGTATTCTAGAAAGTAAGCAACTTCCTCGCTTTCTCAATACACGCAGATGGTGTAGAAGTAGATGGTCTTAACCGTAACTAAGAAAAACACCTACAACACATGTCTTTTACACAACAAAACATCTGCAAGTATACAACAAACAACTGTTTTTTATACACAATAAGTGATGAGAAACACATTGTTGCGCTTATTGATGGGTGAATGCGCTGTTAGACATAAAGCAAAATCTAGTAAATATGCAGTTTCTTAAAACATTTGTCACGCCTTTGAGATGGTGTCAAACGGTGTTGTCCTCACATCTCTCCATAGCTACGCAACTACCATAAACAGTATTAAAGTAAACATGTGTGACTATGAACATTCTTGTGTTTTTGAGGGATAATGTTTCATATTGAAATTGTGATGGGGTCGGATTTATTTTTTAGGTTATATTTTTGTAGGTAAAAGAGTTTATTTTAACCTGGAGAAAAAAATAAATCCGCAGTTGGGGGGGGGGCCTCTGTATGGGATAGGATTCATTTTGCAGCCCCTGATAGGATTCATTTTGTAGCCCCTGATAGGATTCATTTTGTAGCCCCTGATAGGATTCATTTTGTAGCCCCTGATAGGATTAATTTTGTAGCCCCTGATAGGATTCATTTTGTAGCCCCTGATAGGATTCATTTTGTAGCCCCTGATAGGATTCATTTTGTAGCCCCTGATAGGATTCATTTTGTAGCCCCTGATAGGATTCATTTTGTAGCCCCTGATAGGATTCATTTTGTAGCCCCTGCAATCGTGGGTTGTTTGATCTGTTATTTTACAGCCTTGCATGCGTCTGCTGCAGACAAAAAATTAATGCTCCTGCATAGAATCAGGGTCGAACTTAAGACAATTGAAGCAGATAAGGTATGTGAAGCACTCCGGGAGACACCCAATGTTATGGTTTTCGTTATCTGAGCCTAGAGTCACGGTTTGAATGGTTTCCGTTTTGTTTTTTTTTAAATATTGTGTCAAGGTTGGACTATACAGTGTTAAATTTCCTATTCCGTAGCCTATTGTCGGGTCTCCTATTTCCACACCAGAAGTTGTGATCCCCGATGAAAGGGAAACATATTTTACAAGTAACTTAAATTTTTTTTCTTCTGGAACTTGTTTTCTTAGACTAAAGGCTGTGATGATACTTCCTAACTATTACATCATAGATACCTAACAAATGATGATACTTCCTAACTATTACATCATAGATACCTAACAAATGATGATACTTCCTAACTATTACATCATAGATACCTAACAAATTATGATACTTCCTAACTATTACATCATAGATACCTAACAAATGATGATACTTCCTAACTATTACATCATAGATACCTAACAAATTATGATACTTCCTAACTATTACATCATAGATACCTAACAAATTATGATACTTCCTAACTATTACATCATAGATACCTAACAAATGATGATACTTCCTAACTATTACATCATAGATACCTAACAAATGATGATACTTCCTAACTATTACATCATAGATACCTAACAAATGATGATACTTCCTAACTATTACATCTAGATACCTAACAAATGATGATACTTCCTAACTATTACATCATAGATACCTAACAAATGATGATACTTCCTAACTATTACATCATAGATACCTAACAAATGATGATACTTCCTAACTATTACATCATAGATACCTAACAAATGATGATACTTTCCTAACTATTACATCATAGATACCTAACAAATGATGATACTTCCTAACTATTACATCATAGATACCTAACAAATGATGATACTTCCTAACTATTACATCATAGATACCTAACAAATGATGATACTTCCTAACTATTACATCTAGATACCTAACAAATGATGATACTTCCTAACTATTACATCATAGATACCTAACAAATGATGATACTTC
This sequence comes from Ampullaceana balthica, assembly GCA_944989445.1. NCBI lineage: Eukaryota > Metazoa > Mollusca > Gastropoda > Lymnaeidae > Ampullaceana > Ampullaceana balthica. The sequence continues at coordinate 3,324,194 of CALYLW010000018.1, forward strand.
CTAACTATTACATCATAGATACCTAACAAATGATGATACTTCCTAACTATTACATCTAGATACCTAACAAATGATGATACTTCCTAACTATTACATCATAGATACCTAACAAATGATGATACTTCCTAACTATTACATCATAGATACCTAACAAATGATGATACTTCCTAACTATTACATCTAGATACCTAACAAATGATGATACTTCCTAACTATTACATCATAGATACCTAACAAATGATGATACTTCCTAACTATTACATCTAGATACCTAACAAATGATGATACTTCCTAACTATTACATCTAGATACCTAACAAATGATGATACTTCCTAACTATTACATCATAGATACCTAACAAATGATGATACTTCCTAACTATTACATCATAGATACCTAACAAATGATGATACTTCCTAACTATTACATCATAGATACCTAACATATGATGATACTTCCTAACTATTACATCTAGATACCTAACAAATGATGATACTTCCTAACTATTACATCATAGATACCTAACAAATGATGATACTTCCTAACTATTACATCTAGATACCTAACAAATGATGATACTTCCTAACTATTACATCTAGATACCTAACAAATGATGATACTTCCTAACTATTACATCTAGATACCTAACAAATGATGATACTTCCTAACTATTACATCATAGATACCTAACAAATTATGATACTTCCTAACTATTACATCATAGATACCTAACAAATGATGATACTTCCTAACTATTACATCATAGATACCTAACAAATGATGATACTTCCTAACTATTACATCTAGATACCTAACAAATGATGATACTTCCTAACTATTACATCTAGATACCTAACAAATGATGATACTTCCTAACTATTACATCTAGATACCTAACAAATGATGATACTTCCTAACTATTACATCTAGATACCTAACAAATGATGATACTTCCTAACTATTACATCTAGATACCTAACAAATGATGATACTTCCTAACTATTACATCTAGATACCTAACAAATGATGATAATTCCTAACTATTACATCATAGATACCTAACAAATTATGATACTTCCTAACTATTACATCATAGATACCTAACAAATGATGATACTTCCTAACTATTACATCTAGATACCTAACAAATGATGATACTTCCTAACTATTACATCTAGATACCTAACAAATGATGATACTTCCTAACTATTACATCTAGATACCTAACAAATGATGATACTTCCTAACTATTACATCTAGATACCTAACAAATGATGATACTTCCTAACTATTACATCATAGATACCTAACAAATGATGATACTTCCTAACTATTACATCATAGATACCTAACAAATGATGATACTTCCTAACTATTACATCATAGATACCTAACAAATGATGATACTTCCTAACTATTACATCTAGATACCTAACAAATGATGATACTTCCTAACTATTACATCATAGATACCTAACAAATGATGATACTTCCTAACTATTACATCTAGATACCTAACAAATGATGATACTTCCTAACTATTACATCTAGATACCTAACAAATGATGATACTTCCTAACTATTACATCTAGATACCTAACAAATGATGATACTTCCTAACTATTACATCATAGATACCTAACAAATGATGATACTTCCTAACTATTACATCATAGATACCTAACAAATGATGATACTTCCTAACTATTACATCTAGATACCTAACAAATGATGATACTTCCTAACTATTACATCATAGATACCTAACAAATGATGATACTTCCTAACTATTACATCTAGATACCTAACAAATGATGATACTTCCTAACTATTACATCTAGATACCTAACAAATGATGATACTTCCTAACTATTACATCATAGATACCTAACAAATGATGATACTTCCTAACTATTACATCTAGATACCTAACAAATGATGATACTTCCTAACTATTACATCATAGATACCTAACAAATGATGATACTTCCTAACTATTACATCATAGATACCTAACAAATGATGATACTTCCTAACTATTACATCATAGATACCTAACAAATGATGATACTTCCTAACTATTACATCTAGATACCTAACAAATGATGATACTTCCTAACTATTACATCATAGATACCTAACAAATGATGATACTTCCTAACTATTACATCTAGATACCTAACAAATGATGATACTTCCTAACTATTACATCTAGATACCTAACAAATGATGATACTTCCTAACTATTACATCTAGATACCTAACAAATGATGATACTTCCTAACTATTACATCATAGATACCTAACAAATGATGATACTTCCTAACTATTACATCATAGATACCTAACAAATGATGATACTTCCTAACTATTACATCTAGATACCTAACAAATGATGATACTTCCTAACTATTACATCTAGATACCTAACAAATGATGATACTTCCTAACTATTACATCTAGATACCTAACAAATGATGATACTTCCTAACTATTACATCATAGATACCTAACAAATGATGATACTTCCTAACTATTACATCATAGATACCTAACAAATGATGATACTTCCTAACTATTACATCTAGATACCTAACAAATGATGATACTTCCTAACTATTACATCATAGATACCTAACAAATGATGATACTTCCTAACTATTACATCATAGATACCTAACAAATGATGATACTTCCTAACTATTACATCATAGATACCTAACAAATGATGATACTTCCTAACTATTACATCTAGATACCTAACAAATGATGATACTTCCTAACTATTACATCTAGATACCTAACAAATGATGATACTTCCTAACTATTACATCATAGATACCTAACAAATGATGATACTTCCTAACTATTACATCTAGATACCTAACAAATGATGATACTTCCTAACTATTACATCATAGATACCTAACAAATGATGATACTTCCTAACTATTACATCATAGATACCTAACAAATGATGATACTTCCTAACTATTACATCTAGATACCTAACAAATGATGATACTTCCTAACTATTACATCTAGATACCTAACAAATGATGATACTTCCTAACTATTACATCTAGATACCTAACAAATGATGATACTTCCTAACTATTACATCTAGATACCTAACAAATGATGATACTTCCTAACTATTACATCTAGATACCTAACAAATGATGATACTTCCTAACTATTACATCATAGATACCTAACAAATGATGATACTTCCTAACTATTACATCATAGATACCTAACAAATGATGATACTTCCTAACTATTACATCATAGATACCTAACAAATGATGATACTTCCTAACTATTACATCTAGATACCTAACAAATGATGATACTTCCTAACTATTACATCATAGATACCTAACAAATGATGATACTTCCTAACTATTACATCATAGATACCTAACAAATGATGATACTTCCTAACTATTACATCTAGATACCTAACAAATGATGATACTTCCTAACTATTACATCTAGATACCTAACAAATGATGATACTTCCTAACTATTACATCTAGATACCTAACAAATGATGATACTTCCTAACTATTACATCTAGATACCTAACAAATGATGATACTTCCTAACTATTACATCTAGATACCTAACAAATGATGATACTTCCTAACTATTACATCTAGATACCTAACAAATGATGATACTTCCTAACTATTACATCTAGATACCTAACAAATGATGATACTTCCTAACTATTACATCATAGATACCTAACAAATGATGATACTTCCTAACTATTACATCATAGATACCTAACAAATGATGATACTTCCTAACTATTACATCTAGATACCTAACAAATGATGATACTTCCTAACTATTACATCTAGATACCTAACAAATGATGATACTTCCTAACTATTACATCATAGATACCTAACAAATGATGATACTTCCTAACTATTACATCATAGATACCTAACAAATGATGATACTTCCTAACTATTACATCATAGATACCTAACAAATGATGATACTTCCTAACTATTACATCATAGATACCTAACAAATGATGATACTTCCTAACTATTACATCTAGATACCTAACAAATGATGATACTTCCTAACTATTACATCATAGATACCTAACAAATGATGATACTTCCTAACTATTACATCTAGATACCTAACAAATGATGATACTTCCTAACTATTACATCATAGATACCTAACAAATGATGATACTTCCTAACTATTACATCTAGATACCTAACAAATGATGATACTTCCTAACTATTACATCATAGATACCTAACAAATGATGATACTTCCTAACTATTACATCATAGATACCTAACAAATGATGATACTTCCTAACTATTACATCTAGATACCTAACAAATGATGATACTTCCTAACTATTACATCTAGATACCTAACAAATGATGATACTTCCTAACTATTACATCATAGATACCTAACAAATTATGATACTTCCTAACTATTACATCATAGATACCTAACAAATGATGATACTTCCTAACTATTACATCTAGATACCTAACAAATGATGATACTTCCTAACTATTACATCTAGATACCTAACAAATGATGATACTTCCTAACTATTACATCATAGATACCTAACAAATTATGATACTTCCTAACTATTACATCATAGATACCTAACAAATGATGATACTTCCTAACTATTACATCATAGATACCTAACAAATTATGATACTTCCTAACTATTACATCATAGATACCTAACAAATGATGATAATTCCTAACTATTACATCTAGATACCTAACAAATGATGATACTTCCTAACTATTACATCATAGATACCTAACAAATGATGATACTTCCTAACTATTACATCATAGATACCTAACAAATGATGATACTTCCTAACTTTTACATCATAGATACCTAACAAATGAGGATACTTCCTAACTATTACATCATAGATACCTAACAAATTATGATACTTCCTAACTATTACATCATAGATACCTAACATATGATGATACTTCCTAACTATTACATCATAGATACCTAACAAATGATGATACTTCCTAACTATTACATCATAGATACCTAACAAATGATGATACTTCCTAACTATTACATCATAGATACCTAACAAATTATGATACTTCCTAACTATTACATCTAGATACCTAACAAATGATGATACTTCCTAACTATTACATCATAGATACCTAACAAATGATGATACTTCCTAACTATTACATCATAGATACCTAACAAATGATGATACTTCCTAACTATTACATCTAGATACCTAACAAATGATGATACTTCCTGTTCGTTCGTCCGTCGATACGACGAGGACCACTCTAGTCATCCTGGGTTTTCTGTGCGTGTGCAGATGGCTGATTAGGCCGATCCTTGCACGAAAGGTTCGGGAACAGAAGGGACAGGGGGCGAGTGCGACATCTCCTGGAGGGTTGACAGCATGGGCCTTTCGGGCTTGCCTCTTCTTTTCTGCGGCGGTAATCCGGTTTGCCTCGCATGACCTGGCACCTTCGTGGATGGAAGAGCGCCAGGTGGATCGGTCCATTGCAGCTCGTTCCCACGTGTCTGGATTTATGGCAAACGCTTTCATTGAGGCTTTCAGTGTGTCTTTGAAGCGTTTCTTTTGCCCACCGTGGGACCGCTGGCCATACTGGAGCTCACCATGGAAGATTCTCTTTGGCAGTCTCTCGTCTGGCATTCGGACAACGTGCCCTGCCCAGCGAAGCTGGGACTGCATCAGGAGGGTGAAGATGCTGGGGAGACCTGCCTTGGTCAGTACCACTGTGTCTGGAATTTTGTTCTGCCACTTTATGCCGAGAATCTTCCTGAGGCTTGTTATATGAAAGTGGTTCAGCTTTCTTGCATGGCGCTGATAAACAGTCCAAGTTTCACAAGCATAAAGCAGTGTGGGGAGCACCACTGCCCTGTACACTTTCAGCTTGGTCTGGATGGTAATGCCTCTTCTGTTCCAGACATTAGGGTACAACCTGCCAAAAGTGGAGCTGGCTCTGTCAATTCTGACGTTCACTTCGTCATCGATGGTGACATTTTGAGACAATGTGCTGCCTAGGTATGTGAACCGGTGCACTGTATTGAGTCTCTGGCCGTTGACAGTGATGTTGGGCTCTACGTAGGGTCTTCCAGGCGCAGGCTGATGGAGGACCTCAGTCTTCTTGGTGTTGATTGACAGACCAAAGTTTGTGCAGGCACTGGAGAACAGTTGACCCGAGAGAGGGTCATTCGTCATGCTCGGTTGCACATACAAGAGATTTATATATATAGAATAGATACTTCCTAACTCTTACATCATAGATACATAATATATGATGATACTTCCTAACTATTACATCTAGATACCTAATATATTATGAATAGACGCCCCGTGGCGTAGCATACGCCGCAGACTTGCTCATGGAGAATGCAAAAAAAGTGGAGAAATAACGGACACAAACTAAAGCACGAAGAAATCAAAACAAAGCGAGTGATCTTCGGTTTGGGGGGAGGGTGGGGGGACTGCCAACTCATTGTTGGTTCCGAGACATTTGCAGGCGAAATTCTGTACACCCATAACTTCTATGAAGTCAGATATAAAACGATAGTCGGTTTAAATTCGGAGTTACATAATCGATAATCGGTTTTAAAAAACAACAGAAAACAACAACACGCAATTAACAACCTTAAACATGACTAATCATCGCTAGGGTCGGCCAATCACAGTTTAAGGGATGGTCGTATTAAATGGGAGGCGGGTAACAACAACCTCAGTGTGCTTTTCTCCATGTTTACTCGCTATATTTTACTTACTTTGTGCTGCTTTTTGTGTTTTGTACTCTCACACCCCCCCCATCCGTTATTTGCACTGTCTATTATGAGCAAGTTATGAGCAAGTCTGCGGCGTATGCTACGTCGCGGGTCTCTCCTGAGTTCCTTCTTTTCATTCAATCACAGTCGTTTGCCCACATCCATCCTATTTTGACAACTGTGTCTTTCAGGAAGTCTTCACCCGTAACCAAATCATTAGCGGCGTATGCTACGCCGCGGTTTGAGCTAGTGTTGGCAATAAAGGGGTAAAAGTATGGGCACAAACAGACATTTTAAAAAAAATAAAAAATGTTTAAATGTTTTTCGCTGGGGCTTGAACCCAGGACCATCGACGTATGAGGCGACGTGATAAACAGTACACTACGAATCTCACATTTACTGTGAAGGCACAATGCAACTGAACGCAAGTGCATTGTTGCCACCCACTCCCACCCCAACCCTTTTTTCATTTCTTCTCACCACGCTTGCCAACAGTGTTTAGTTGACCCGAGAGAGGGTCATTCGTCATGCTCGGTTGCACATACAAGAGAATTATATATATAGAATAGATACTTCCTAACTCTTACATCATAGATACATAATATATGATGGTACTTCCTAACTATTACATCATAGATACCTAATATATTATGATACTTCCTATCTATGATGTCTAACATATGACGATCTTTCTTGTCCATTACATAACCGATACCAAATATAGGACGATATTTCTTGCACGTCAGAACTCTTATACCTAAAATATGAAGATCTTTTTTGCCCATTACATCACCGATACATAATATATAAGATCTTTCTGATTAATTACATGACATATACGTAACAATTGATCTTTCTTTCCCATCACATTACATATACCTAATATATAATGATCTTTATTATCCTTCATATAACATATACCATATATATGATAATTTTTAATTCCCGTTTCTCCACAGTTTCCTATATCAGAGTCCTCACTGTAAATCCTTTCACCTGCACATTTTAAAATGAGGAAGTCCAAAACTTGTAAAACTTTACTGTACCCTCCCGAAAACTAATTATAATAAAGTAATACGTAATTATTATTATAAAGTATCTATTTTATATCAATTGTTATTGGAAATACATATTTATCGAGTTAAATAAAGTATCATTGTTGATGTGTGGATTTCGAACGAAATAAAATCCTTTGAAAATTTCGTATGACATGTTTATAAGAGTTTATAAACAATCATAGTCTCAAGAAGAGTTAGCAAAGAGATACCTAACTCATTCCATCTTCCTATATAGAACAGATAACATATGATATGAAATATAAGAACGTGGGCGTGGGGGCAGGGGGGTACTTTACTTTTTTCTTATAGGGGCCGTCCATAAATGACGTCACGCACCTATGGGGGTAGGGGGGTCACAGTTTTGTGACGATGCGTGACGAGGGAGAGGGAGGGGGGTTGAAGAAATGTGACGTCACATCAAAAGGGTATCTTTAAATAAAACTTCCACTGAAATATTTGGTCGCTTACAATTTATTTAATGACTTTATTTTCTTCTTTTTTTTAAAAAATCAGTGCTTCTCAATGTGCCGGTCGGTAGGCCATCAGACGCTGGTTGGCGTAAGCTATCAAGACACGAAAATTAAATCTAATTATAATCCTTAAGTTTGAGAATCCACAAAATAAGGTATGAAATTGTTCCACTGCGTCGTTTGATGTTGACATCAAAGCATGTGTGATGTAACCGCAGCTCCAAAGGAGTCAAATTTTTTTGCCCGTTACCCCAAAATATACAAGTTTATGTGTGCGTTACCCCCTCCCCCCACCCCCAGACTCTAGGTACTGCTCACATGACTCGGGGATTTGGGGGAGCGTCGTTAGCAAAAAATACTACAGGTGAGTTTTACAACATGACAAGTGTCTAAAAATGATCTCAATAGGATTATGTGTAGAAATTTAAAGTCAAAACGACACGGAATATCCTTTTTCTTTAAAAGGAGAGGGGGGAGGGAATCTATTTGATAGAATTAAAAACGTTTTAAATTTGATATAATTGTTCAATTGGTTTTTGGTCAAACGCCCCTGGCCATTCTAGTCTTCTAGATCAGTGCTTCTCAAAGTGGTGGTCCGCGGACCGGTGCCGGTCCGTGGGCCATCCGCTGCCGGTCCGCAGATGTTCTCAAAAAAAGGACAGAAAAAATTGTCAGTGCAGGGAAAATAATGCACCGGTTCCTGGTGCAATGGAAAAAATTCCTGCCAGTCTGCCATACTAAAACGTTTGAAAAGCACTGTTCTAGATATAATGGTAAATGAGCCCATTTAAAATTAGTCAAGTATTCATTAACTTTATTGAATGCATCAATTCTTGACATCGCAATTCGAGAGGAGCACAAAATAACTTTTCTTCTTAGCTCAGTTTTTAAGGCATTAATTTTAAATATCACAGAAAGGATACGTGATACAGACAAATCATGTGGATTATGATTAGTGTCATTCGTGTCAATATAAATGAAAGTAGGGTAGATTTAGGTGTCTTCGTATAGTGCGTAGGTTAGAAATCTACAAAGTTGTCAAATTTGTAAAAAATGCATTTTCTGGAAGGCACCGGTTCAATAATGAGCATATGTCCCAATCATTGACGTATACATGACGTATTTTAATAAATCTAGTGGATTGTAGTTGATGTTATATGTCCAAATGAGTCTGCATTACCCCCAAGAATTCTCTTTTTGACCCCAGATGAGGATATTAACGTCTGTTCGCCGATCTCTTTCGCCCGTCAGTCAATTGAGGGATTTTTTTAAAAAATACAACTTAAAGATGCTATTTAAAAAAAAATAATTTCTAAACAAAGACGTTAACCGTGATGATTAATAGTCACTGTTTAATTTGTATGCATTAAAATAAAAATATAATCAAAGGATGTTAACACAGTTCGTTTTCTGAAGGCCGGTTAACGACCCGCTAAACGTTTTTAAAAAAGCTTCACACGGGTTACGATATTACAATGTAGATCTTCACTAAATAAATAATAAATACTTAAATGACAATAAACGTGCTTTGAAACATACTTATTTTCAAATAGAAAATAAAGTTGTTTTTTTGGTGTTTTTTTTTGTTTTTAGTGGGTTTTTTTGTTAGGGGGGGGGGCAAAGATTTGTGACGAATTTTTAGAGGGGGGGGTCTAAGTTTTTGTGACGACGCGTGACAAGGGGGAGGGAGGGGGTAAAAAATCGGCAAAAATCATGTGACGTCATTTATGGACGGCCCCATAGCATCGGTATGACTATTATTAAGGCCAACAACATCATGCCATTGGTGTGGTTGGCGTTTTTTGAATGGAAAACACAGTCTAAGGGAAATCAAATAATGTAGCACTTATCTTTCATTTGTTCGGAAGATGATAGAAATGAATGTAAAATAGATCTTTAGACACGCTTCTCATTGCTCTACCCTACCATCAATAATGTTCTCGAAAAATCTTCAAGACATTAGAAAGAGATTTTTGCGGGATATACCCAATGCCAAATATTTTACAACAGCAGAAGAATGTCAACGTTCACGATGATTCGTATCAAATTTGAAACCGCAATGCCAAGCAAACATAAAAATACAACAGCGAAAATCCCAGACTTATGCTGAAGTGGAATGCTTAATGAGGAATGTTTGTAACTAGGCTTTTAAAAATACATTGAATTATAGGTCAGGTTTTATTATTCTTTTGAATGTGCAGCGTAACGCATTTTTCTTTTGTAAATGTATTCATTTAGGGGCCGTCCATAAAGTACGTCACGATCCAGAGGGGGGAGGAGGTGTAAGAAAGTGTGACAGTTTATGACAGGGGGAGGGGGTTCGACGATGTGTGACGTCACGCTGTTTTATATTAAATTATGATTATTTTTTTTTAAAAAAAACAACATTTTTGTTCGAAAGTGTGACGTACTTTAAGGGGGGGGGGTCCAAGATGTGTGACAGTTTGTGACATGGGGGTGGGGGGGTAAAAATGGTCAAAAATAGCGTGACGTACTTGACGGCCCCTTATTCAAATGTGTGGCATAAAGCTTTCATGCGACTGGCAAATGGATAGCGAATGAACGAGCTCAAAGATAACTCACCAGTGGCGTCACTAGGGGGGTGCGGTGGGGGCGGGCTACCCCGGGGGACACCATCAGGGGGGTGACACCAAAATCTAAAGTTTTACTGTGTACGATTGTATGTCGGAAAAAAAAACGACACATTTTTTTCACCTTGAAATTTTTTTATAAAATTCAATGAAATACGTCATACGCGAAAAGGATTAATAAAAAAAAAGCACCGATTAACATACAATAATAAAACAGTCCAAAAAAAATTACAATAAAACCAATCGGGAAAAAAAAGAACCAGCCTAACTGGAGAGAGAATTAAAAAGGCTTGACATGATAGTGACGGTGTCTTTTGTTTTAAATGAAATAAAGCCACAATGGACGAACCCCACCTCACTACTCCTTTCACTACAGTGGCGGGGGGGGGGAGGATAAGATTTTGATTTTAAAAAAATAATCAAAATATGTTGTTTTTTTTTAAAGAGTAAAGTTATGTATTAGACTATTTTGAGGTAATATTTTTGTTTCATTAAATATATATAAGGGTTGTAAACATGCATATCTATGTAAATATTATGTACTCTAAGAAACTTAATTTTCGTGAGGGGCCGACCAAAAATGACGTCACGCGATTTCGGCTGTCTTTCAACCCCCCTCCCCCCTCGTCCGATTTCGTTACAAAAACATTGACCCTCTCCGATATGACGTCACAAATCTTTGACACCCCCCCCCCAAAAAAAAAGCCGTATTTTCTAATCAAAAATTAGCATGTATCGGGCGTGCATTTTACATATCGTAACACGTGTGAAGCCCATATAAAACGTCAGTAAAAAGTTGAAAACAATCAAATATTTAAGTGGAACTTTTATTTAAAGTTGCGTGTTTTGACGTGACGACACAATTCTTAAACTCCCCTTCCCCCTCGTCACCTGACTTGATTTGACTATCTCTGTACCCGTCGGTGGGTCGTTGGGGCACCATCGTGAACTGCTCACTATCTAACGCTATTTGTCCCGGTCCTGTGCTGCCTTTTGAGAGTCGCTGAATGACAGGCTGGTCCACTCTTTGATATCGTCTTCCCATCTCTTCTTTTGTCTGCCTCTTTTCCTTCCTCCCTGGACTGCGCCTTGCATTATAGTCTTTGCGAGACCTCTAGATCTTGCCACGTGCCCATACCATCGTAGATTCTTCTTCTTGATTGGGATGGCAAGGTCCTCGTAGGGGCCGATGACAGCATTTATTATTTTTTTGCTGACCGCTTCGTTTGTGATGTGTTCTGTGTAGGAGATTTTTTTAGCATCTTTTGGAAATATCTCATCTCTAGCGCTTGGTTCTTCTTTGGAGGTCTGCAGTGAGTGTCAGACAATGATGTTTACTTTCCCACATCCTATTCAACCTCTTCCTTGAAAGTATCATGACAGATGTGCTAGAAGACCATGTCGGAACAGTCAGCATCTGAGGGAGAAGTATAACCAACCTACGCTTCGCCGATGACATAGACGGCCTAGCTGGTAGCGAGGACGAACTAAATAATTCCTTGCAAAGCTAGAAGAAACAGCAAAGGCTTACGGCATGGAAATCAATGCAGAAAAGACCAAGGTCATGGCAAATAGAAAATTCACAAGTGAGATTCGTATAAACGGGCAAAAACTCGAAGAGGTCTCCACCTTCAAATATCTAGGGGCCATAATATCCGATGAAGGCTCAAAGCCAGAAATTCTTGTCAGAGTGGCCCAAACAATAGCAGCATTGAGTAAACTAAAGCACATCTGGCAAAGCAAGAAGCTCTCCCTGAGATCAAAGATCCGGCTAATGCGCTCTCTTGCGATTTCGGTCTTCTTGTATGGTTGTGAGGCTTCGACGCTCACTGCATACCTCCATAGAAGAATCAATGCGCTAGAGATGAGATGTTTCTAAACGATATTGAACATCTCCTACAAAGCGCACATCACAAACGAAGCGGTCCGCAACACAATAAGTACTGTCATTTGCCCCTACAAGGACCTTCTCACATCCATTAAGAAGAGGAAATTACGATGGTACGGACTAGGGCTGTCAACGTTGCTGTGAGATTACCCGGGTAGTAAAATTCTGCCCGGGTACCCGTGAAAATGTGGCTTCAATGTCTATATTAACCAAACTTCGCTCGCCTGCGGCTTTTTGTGTTTAATATACGGCTCGCGAAACAATTTATCAAATGAAAATTTTGTTTCAAATATATTTTGTGAAATACATCTAAGGAGAACTATCTGTCAACGGGAAATACAATACGGTCTCGACAAACCACAATGTATTTTGATACATCATTTTTTTTTCTGAAAAAGAAACAGAAATCGCAAACACAAGAAGATTTTGGTTCTTTGAATGAATCATATAAACAAAACGCCTCTGCCGAAAATAAGGATAGACTATATAGATGAATGAAGTCGTGTTTGTTGTTTAATTAAAAAAAACACCCCGGGGTTGATACTAACATTGCTTTGAAATATGCCGACATTAAGCTACCGATTGATACCAATTAATATTATCAACCCCATCTTCCCCAATCACTCCTATACTATAACAGCACCCTTTCCACTCGCTTGTGTTTCTTGTTTTCGTTAACACCTGTTGACCTAAAAAAACTGATGTTAATAATGCGTACAAGGTTGTCAGTTTTTAAGTTTAATCAATTGAATAGTTACTAACAGTGTAAGATGGTTAAGACGTCAGCATAGAGATGAAAGAGGCCGCGTTTGATTTTGTAATAAAAAATACCCCTGCTTTGATACTAACTTTGATCTTTGAAATACGCCGACATTGGGTTTACGATTTTCGATTTTGTTTATCTATCCCCCCCTCCATCTCCCTCCATTCGATTGTGTTTCGTGTGTTCATTACAGCGTGTGCCTTGCCCAAAAACGGATTTTAATAATACACCAAAATTTGTCAGTTTTTAAAGTCAATAAATAAGTTACTAACAGTGTAAGATGGATAAAGGCCCGTCCATAAACGACGTTACGCACCTAGGGGAGGAGGCGGTCACAAATTTGTGACATGGGGGAGGGATGTGTTTGAGCATAAATGTGACGTCACATCAAAACGCGCAACTTTAAATAAAAGTTCCACTGAAATATTTGCTTGCTTACAATTTATTTAATGACGTTTTACATAGATTTAAAAGTTTAGCGATTTTTAGAGTTCAACTTCACATTAAATACAAAAGTAAATGACAATAAAGTTATTTGACACATGCCCATTTTCAAAAAAGGAAGTACGGCTTTTATGGGGGGGGGGCCTCTAAGTTTTTTGTGACAACCTGAAACTGGGGGGGGGGTAAAAATCGGCCAAAATCGCTTGACGTCATTTATGTACGGCCCCTAAGACGTCGGCCGTGTGGCTACTGTGTGAAATGAGGTGCATGGAAGGTGGCTAGGTAGCATTGTATAGCGGTCATGACGGGGAAAATTTTGCGATGTTTAGTTCGGGTAACCCGGGTACCCATACAAAATTTGGACGGGTACCCGGGCAGCATTTTTCAACAATATTGACAGCCCTAGTACGGACGTGACAAGAACTGGAGATCTCGCAAAAACTATATTGCAAGGCACAGTCCTGGAAATATTTTTTTGTCTAACACTAGTTCTGGTCTATTTGTTAGGAATAAATCTAGTGTTTTATTTTTCCTTGTTGCTGTTTTTACTATCTGTTCTAGGTTTATGTTGTTTATAGTGTCTAAAAAGTGTTCATTAATTTCTTTGTTAGTTTGATGGTTATCAATTGTATAATTTTTCCAATTTATATCTGGAAGATTAAAATCCCCCATAATCCATAGAACTGCATTTTTATTATTCTCTTTTATGAAAGTTAATTGAATACAAAGATTGTTCATGTATTCTAGGTTTGTATTCGGAGGTTTATATATACTGCCTACAATAAGTGGGGATGAGTTTGGTGTAATTATTTTACAATAAATATACTCTATATTAAAAATTGGCTGTGTAGTAATTTCTTTAGCTATGATATATGATTTAATTGCAAGTAGCACTTCTCCATAATTGTCTGGTCTGTCTTTCCTAAAAATATTATAATTGGTGTTTAAAATCTCAGAGTTATATATGTTGGGGTTCAACAAAGTTTCAGAACCAGCAATTATGTCTGGTTCTTCTGTTTTTATAAGTAGTTCTAAATCTGGAATTTTATTTTTTATGCTTTGGAAATAAACTATTAGTGTTTTGAGAATGTTTTGATTCTTATTATTATTAGATTTTTTATGGGTAATTTTATGGGTTGTGTGGTAGGTTTCATTTTATCTAGTGGTTTATTTATAAAATGATTAGCCAAAACACTGTAAGAGTTTGTGGTGATCAGGTCCTGAGATATTCAAGTTTCTAAGTTCAAAATTATGCAAACTTATTATAATAAACTAAATAGAATTTGAATTTTTCACCAAATAGATTTGATTTTTTCATAAAACCTTATTCAGCGCTTTCTATTTTTAATCCTCTATGAGGTACAGGGAATAACTGAAAAGATTTTAAAAATGTTACATAGCCGTTTATTCCCATGAGTTCTTGAAATGTCTATTGTTTTTTAAGCAGAAGATTAATGTCTCAAAAAAGTTTAAGTGTTTTACTATTACAAGTGATAAAGTTTAATTATTCCTTTCACTTTCTGTTGGCCCCAATTTTATTGTGTTTATTTAAATTATGCCTGTAACACATTTATAAAATAAAGATAACATATCAAGGAAAAAAATCCAACAGCTTGTAAAAAAATTTAGACATAGATAATAACACTTTTTCTTATTCCGTGTACAAGAACAAACACATACAAATACTTGTTCTTCCAGTTCGAAATTCGGAAGTATTATGGGTTACCTGAGGAAACCAGTAAAACCAACACTCTATGAACATTTAACACTAATAAAAATTCAAGACTAGACATACACCATGATAGGTGTAGGGCGCAATAATTTTGTGTGTAGAAGGGGGCTTCTTTTACAGATAAGAAAAGAATCCGGGTCCGGCTGAATATTCCTCTAAAAACCCATTCGCATCAACTAGAATTCGGTCTAAAGATAACTCGTCTTCCAGTGTTATAAAGTAAGGACAGGAAGTAGTTAAAGACGCTCGTAACCAAGGTTAATGTCAAATTAATACAATCTTTTATAAGTCATGCGTTTCGAAGACCTTTTTCACGCGGCTTGAGATGGGCACGGGTAACTGAACGCACCACAAAGAAACCAAATTGAACACAAGACACATTAACAAGTGTAAATCGTGGACATCTAAACGCATGTTCATATATACATGACACATGACTAGTGTAAACTTCGACATCTAAACACCTGTTCATATATACATGACACGTGACTAGTGTAAACTTCGACATCTAAACACCTGTTCATATATACATGACACGTGACTAGTGTAAACTTCGACATCTAAACACCTGTTCATATATACATGACACATGACTAGTGTAAACTTCGACATCTAAACACCTGTTCATATATACATGACACATTACTAGTGTAAACTTCGACATCTAAACACCTGTTCATATATACATGACACATTACTAGTGAAAACAAGGACATCTAAACACCTGTTCATATATACATGAGACATTACTAGTGAAAACAAGGACATCTAAACACCTGTTCATATATACATGACACATGACTAGTGAAAACAAGGACATTTAAACACCTGTTCATATATACATGACACATGACTAGTGTAAACTCCACAGAACAACCATTACAATACATAAATAAGTCAGTTTACCCTCCCGCCCAAAAGTAGACAATTGTCGGGCCCTAAATGATATGGCGGCTGGATAGCAAAGTCAATAGTGCGCTCAGGGGCGTGGGATAGAGCCCACGTTAAAGCCACAATTAAAATGTTGATGAATGACTATCGTTTCAAAGTCCTCCACTGACCTGGAGAGGAGATAGGCGCCGCCAAGACCCAAGAAAGTTCTAATGGAAACATTGGAACCCGCTACCACCACACGGTTATGGGACACACAAAACATAAACAAAAAAAAACAACGACGTTTTAAGATTTAAAACAACAATCATAAATATAATTATACTAATAATAATAACTAGACGCCCCGCGGCGTAGCATACGCCGCAGATATGGAGAGTGCAAAGAAAGTGGAGAGAGAACAGACACAACCTACAGCACGAATAAATCAAAATCACCGAGTGAACGTCGGTTTGGGGGATGGGGGGGGGTGGAATGCCGACTCATTGTTGGTTTCGAGACATTCGCGCTGTGGTTATCTATTTGCCAACCCCCCTTTACCACATTAGCTTGCCAACCATAAACTGTGATTGGCCGATGCTAGCAAGGGTCAGCCATGTTGGCAATAAAGGGGGTAAAAAATGGGCACCAACAGACATTTTAAAATTTAAAAAAAATATGTTCACTAGGGCCTGAACCCAGGACCTTCCCCAGTATAAGGCGGACGTGATAACCAGTACACTACGAATCACACGTTATTCTGTGAAGGAACATTGTTGGTCTCGAGACATTGGTCGACCCCAGCGAGGGTCATTCTTCATTATAGTTTGCACTCGCTTTGGTGAAGGGGGTGGGAGGAGGGTTAGAGAGTCGGCATGCGTGCGTGGTGTCCCGCGTGGTTGGGCGATGTAGAGAATTATATATACAGATGAAAAAAATAAAATTATTGTTATTATTACCGTTACAATTATCATCATCATTATTAAAAAGAGAACTAAACATATTATAACGATTCCTAGGTCGTGGATTACAATACTTCAGATAGCAGACTTGTTAAAAAATAGAAATTTAATTTTAAAGAATGTCTTAGATTTCTTAAATATGAAATAAATAGAACGCCCCGGGTGGCACGCATTAATCACTTTACGATGTATCATTCATGGCAGATTTTTTATTCTGACTCGATGTATTTAAATAATAACCACAGCTACAATGTTTCTTGTCCTTTTTAAATCCCTTATATTAACTTCACCGCCGTCTCTGTCTCTCTGTATGTCATGGACAGGCGGAAAAACAAAAGTAAACAAAATGACCCACTTTCCGTGATGCCATCGAGCTGAAATTTGGTACATCGCCTCGTGTTACCTAACAATGCATTGTATTATAATTTCAGATCGATCGAACGTACCGTAATTAAATTAATGCATTTTTAGTTTATCTATATAAAACTATATGTAGAAGTCGCTATTGTTTACATTTTACGGTTCACTTAACTTCACGCCAGCCATCGGTGAACAAATCTCGTGTTTTAACCAGGTGGAATTGACTCAGTTTCAGACTGTAAATGTTTGTCGCGATGGAACACAATCAATACTTTAAGATCTGTCTCATATATACGGGATTTATAATAAAAATCTTTGTTTTTACGGTTTTTTAAAATTAAACCTTAAACCCCTTATATTAACTTCACCGCCGTCTCTGTCTTGGGCGGGCGGAAAAACAAAAGTAAAAAATGACCCACTTCCCGTGCTGCAACCGAGCCTAAAATTTTGCACATAATTTCTTGTCAACTAACAATGCATCGTATCAAAATTTCAGATCGATAGAACGTACCTTAATTAAATTAATGCATTTTTAGTTTATCTATATAAACTATATGTAGCGGTCGCTATTTTTTTTACATTTTACGGGTCACTTGACTTCACGCCAGCCATCAGTGAACACATCTCGTGCTTTAACCAGGTAAAGCACCTGGAGTTGAGTTAACGCGTTGACGCCACCCGTCCATGTCCACACCCCCTCCCCCCTTCCCACAGTTTTAGAGCCGGGGGAGTTAAGACAGATTCAGTCTGTAAATGTTTGTCGCGTTTGAACATAATCAATACTGTTAGTTATGTCTCATATATAAGTGATTTATAGTCAAAAACTTTGTTTTTACGGGTTTGTTTTATTAAACACTCGGCTGCACAACTTCCACCGCTCTACTTCTTTTCTGTATTGCACCTGACATCGATTAGGTCCCCTTTTTATTACCATTTCAACATTGAACCCAAGCGGCCGTTTATCTGGCAGAATTCACATATTATTACCATATCAACATTGACCCCAAGTGGCCGTGTATCTGGCAGAGTTCACATATTACTACCATATCAACATTGACCCCAGGCGGCCGTGTATCTGGCAGAGATCAAATGACGGCTTTTTTTATCACATCCCATCTGCACCTTCAGCCCCTCTCCCCCCTGCACTTCTAATTTAAAAAGAAAAGATCCACCCACACAACATTTCTTTATACACACTCCACGGACCACTTTGGTAGTTTTACTTGTTTTGAATTGAAGCAAACTATTCAAACTTTAATAGTACAGTTACCCATAGTCAATGAAAAGACATAATAAACACTGCTTCGTTTAACATGAATTCGTGACGACTTTTGACTAGAGCTCGACCTTTGCCCCATCACGTAGGATGTGTCACGTGCTTTATTCGCGCGCAACTTGTGCTATCAGGCAGATGAGTTTTTGTATCTAAGTTTATTTTTCGCAATTATATATCTATATTTGATAGAAGAAGGAAAACGCGGGCATCTGACAAAACCTCATATAGATCATATATCTTATAACTGAAGCATGTAGCAAATACACATTTAGTGTGATATGGCAACATGAAGTTTTCTCGCCCAATGACCTAACATGCTCCCCATTGTTATGTCTAGGCCCATTTTGGTTTTAACCTAATATTAGTAATAACAAAATTAATACTTTCAAAGTGTAGGAAATGTATGCTTTAATGTCCCTAAGCTTTAAAGTGATTGTTAGAAAGTTAAGTGCTTTTAGATTCTATATTTTTTTATGAAATAGGTTTCTTCAATAATTAGCAAAATGTTTGTCTTTCATTTTAAAAGAAAATTAGTACACAATTTTTAACCATCACTTTTTTTAGTTTCATGTTTTCCCGTGATAAGCCGCGCAGCTTGCAAATATCAATAATTTGACACCCTTCCACAGTTGATGATCAATCTTATGTTTCGCACTCTTTTGAATGATCTCGCAAACGTCACGAAGGTGTTGCTTGTACTTTTATAACGGCCTCCTATTGAGCCCAAAGCTTAGGTTATAACGGCAGACCATTTTTGCGGAAATCAGGAAAATGATGAAATTAGGGCTGTTAACGATTAATTTAAATTTAATCGTTAACTTTTGAAAAATTAACGATTAATTAATCGTTAATTTCGCTTAAAGCCAAAAATAAAAATGTATGATGTCATAAGTAACACTTATTAAACGTTCTTATTGAAAATCTAAATAACACTGGAATGTCTTCTTTATACGACTTCTTTTAACCAACCACGCAAACAGACAAGTGTGTTGACGTTATTTGGTTCAAGTGATGAGCGGGTCTAATTGTTACTATAACCAGCCGAGCTGAACAATCATTCACATGTAACTGAGGTAACTGGTATGCACAAAACGGTCTTGGCAAGGAATGACATTATTGGATCGGTCGGCATGCTTCCGTCTCGCAAGACGATGTTGCATCACCGTTGGTTTGGGTTGCATTGCCTAGTGAAATTATCGGATATCGGTGTTCATTAAGTTTCCACCATTGTTAGAACCATGATAGGCAAACTTTATCAACCTTTTTAACATTCCTGTCATTCAATAGTTTAAAACCAAAATGTTCTCGTAATCGTTAGGAAATTTATTATTTATCTTCCGCTATTTTTTATTATTAAATTTTTGGTAAGCATTGTTTTATATCACATAAAATATTTCAAAATGGGCATGTGGCTTAATTTAAATTAAAAAAAAATATTAAAAAAATAAAAAATAAGTTTTAAACAAAATTACGTAAAAAAAGTTTTTTTTAACTTTAAATCCTTTATATATGAGACGCGACAGACTAGCATAAACATTTACCTGCTACATAGAGATACAT
Source organism: Ampullaceana balthica (assembly GCA_944989445.1). Classification (NCBI taxonomy): domain Eukaryota; kingdom Metazoa; phylum Mollusca; class Gastropoda; family Lymnaeidae; genus Ampullaceana; species Ampullaceana balthica. The sequence goes on from CALYLW010000018.1 coordinate 3,344,997, forward strand.
AGAGATAGTATAAAAATTCATTAACTTGATTACATTTTGATAGAATGCATTGTCAGGTGAGAAATGTCTATCTGAAATTTTTTAGCTCGATAGCATCACGGGAAGTGGGTCATTTTTGCGGGAGGGACCACGACAAGACCGAGACGAGACCACGACAAGACGGTGACGAGACCACGACAAGACGATGACGGGACCATGACAAGACGGGGACGAGACCACGACAAGAAGGGGACGAGACTACGACAAGACGGGGACGAGACCACGACAATACAGGGAAGGAACCATGACAAGACGGATACGGGACCACGACAAGACGGGGACGGGACCATGACAAGACGGATACGGGACCACGACAAGACGGGGACGGGACCATGACAAGACGGATACGGGACCACGACAAGACGGGGACGGGACCATGACAAGACGGGGACGGGACCATGACAAGACGGGGACGGGACCACGACAAGACGGGGAAGGGACCATGACAAGACAGAGATGGGACCATGACAAGACGGGGACGAGACCACGACAAGACAGAGATGGGACCATGACAAGACGGGGACGAGACCACGACAAGAAGGGGACGAGACCACGACAAGACGATGACGGGACCATGACAAGACGGGGACGAGACCACGACAAGAAGGGGACGAGACCACGACAAGACGGGGAAGGGACCATGACAAGACAGAGATGGGACCATGACAAGACGGGCACGAGACCACGACAAGACAGAGATGGGACCATGACAAGACGGGGACGAGACCACGACAAGAAGGGGACGAGACCATGACAAGACGGATACGGGACCACGACAAGACGGATACGGGACCACGACAAGACGGGGTCGGGACCATGACAAGACGGATACGGGACCACGACAAGACGGGGAAGGGACCATGACAAGACAGAGATGGGACCATGACAAGACGGGGACGAGACCACGACAAGACAGAGATGGGACCATGACAAGACGGGGACGAGACCACGACAAGAAGGGGACGAGACCACGACAAGACGATGACGGGACCATGACAAGACGGGAACGAGACCACGACAAGAAGGGGACGAGACCACGACAAGACGATGACGGGACCATGACAAGACGGGGACGAGACCACGACAAGACAGAGATGGGACCATGACAAGACGGGGACGAAACCACGACAAGACGGGGACGAGACCACGACAAGAAGGGGACGAGACCACGACAAGACGGGGACGGGACAACGACAAAGCAGGGAAGTTAATATAAAGGATTTAAAAGGAGCCTACCCAATTACAAAATACCCCCCCCCATAGTTTGTCCCGATAGGTGTTCCCTATAAAAATGAATCAGATAAATAAACCATGTACAATCTATGTTTAAAACTTGTTCTTAATGTCAGAGATCACCACGATTAAGTTCCATCCAACGGTTTATTCACGTGAACAAATACTTTTTTTCAGCTACTAATAAACTAAGCTTGGTATAGGTTTATTGCCATGTTTGAAAAAATGTTGAGCCATTCTGAGAGAAAAACAAATAGAACGTCACATGGTATCAACGTATTCCTTAGAGCAGTGCTCCCAAACTTTTTTGACCAACGGACCCCTTATATAGTCAAAATTTCCCCACGGACTCCCAAGTGAAAAAAACTTTATAAATGCATTGTACACAAATTACAAAAGCAACATTTTGATGAAGAAGTACACTATTCATTGAAATTATCATATTTGTTTAAAAATAAAATTGAAAACAATAACTTGGATTAATGTGATGAGATTTTATGAGTGTATTTATGACCGACTCAATGTTTGTGTGTAGGAACCGCTAATCCTCACGAGCACCAATGGTTCTTTCATTTTTTCTCTTTTTTTAAAAATGAGGTTCATAACGCCACTGAATGTTTCTTCTACCATATAGGAAGACAGGAAAACAGTCAAAAATTCTGTACAATAACCCATAATGCATGATATAAAATTGGGATCTGACTTTGTAACCAGAATTTGTGGTATCCTAGTTCAAACATTGGTTTAAGTTCCTCATTTCTGGATATTTCAATAAGCTGCTCATGTATTAGTATGGATTCATCTGTGTTTGGGATCTGAGTTTGTCCGTGCGCAAAAGGGTTCAACTTCCCGTCGGAAATATCCAATAGTGACGAATGCCTACAAATCTTTGTTTCAGGTCTGAGGTCTGCATGAAGAACCGTTAAATTTTGACAGTAAGCTAGCAAATATATGTCTCTATTTTGTAATTTTGAAAGCTTTGGAAACTGAGGACATGCTCCAGTTCCTAAGTTTTGTTTGCACAGAAAAAGTTTTGCAACAAACTCAGATATAACGCTTTTAGTTTTGATTAAATTTAATTGCTTACCTTGTAGTAGTTGTAGTTTCAAATTATTTTTGTTAAAGTTGGGTAAATAAATCATTCATAAAGGATATGTATTTTTAAGTTAATTGTGTTGCTGATCATTTTGTTAGTTTTCCAGGAATTTGGACACTGAATCAAAGAGAGCATAAAATCGATTTAAATATGTACGTGTTCATAACGAGTTTACTTCTGTGTGAATAAGTAATCCATCATAGTATTCTTCATTTTCCAAAAAATATTGAGCAAATAATCTCTAATTGAAGGAATTCCTTTTGATTTTATTAACTGCTCTAATGTCATAAAGTAGTGATCCATGCAAAATTTCACTTAGATTTTTTCTGAATATTTGATGTCCATGAATTTACTGAAAATACATTTTTCGCAGCATGTTTTATATATGCCCAGAAAGTCAAGTGTATTGCTTTCAACTTCAAACATTTGTTTAATTCAGTAAATAACGTTTCACATTTCGTATCTGTTTCCAAAAATGTGGCCATTCTTCAAATATTCAACAACATTGTATTGTTGGCATTGTTTCTTCGGCCCACTCAATGCCGGATTTACCTATTTGATAAACAAGCTATAACTTAGGGCCACTGCCTTCTTGGGGGCCCTCGGAATTTCGTTTTCATATTTGTCACTGATATAGAATATCTAGACTTCAAAAGGGCCTTAAACAGCATAGGGCCCCATCAAGTATGAATCCAGACTTGGACTCACTCATTCTTTTATCTGTTGTAACAAACCACTGTTAAGAATTATTAACGTTTTCAATGGAATGCTACAGTAAAGCCGTATTGAAAACAATATTTGATGATAGGATACAATTTAGATAAATATAACTTCCCGACACATCGAAAAATACAAAACCTTGCAATCACTTGCAACCGCCGTAGATTCAAGTTAAAAACTTGTATTTTTCTACTTATAGTTATAGGAATTCGGCATTTCTTCTGCATCAAGCTTGACCTTTCAAAAAACCGAGTATTTTGATTGGTTTTAGATGTGGGAATCACAGTAGTTCTGCTAACTTTTTCTAAGTAAAACAGCATTGTATCCATGAATGATAATGTCACGTGAGTGATGTCAGAGGTAAAATTGTTGGTGGTCACATGACCGGTAAAAGAAGAAGTTGGAGAACTGAAGTGTGGTTTGATTGTACGGAAGTGAGATATGCATGTGATGTAAATTTATGTGCATAGAGCTGTGAATAAAGTTATAATGTTGAAACAGTGCCTCATGGATTCATTGTAAGAAAGATGGAGTTGATAAGGTCACGCCCACACGGCCACGTGACAGATAGCACCTAAGATGGTATTTAATTAATAGAAATGGCATTCACATACAATTTTATTTATTATTATTTATTTCAATTTCCATAATCATAAAAATTTATCACAGTTTTTTTATTGTGTACTAGCTGACCCGCTAATGATTTAGTGACGGGTGAAGACTTCCTGAAAGACACAGTTGTCAAAATGGGGTGGGTTTGGGCAAACGACTGTGAGTGAATGAAAAGAAGGAACTCTGGAGAGACCTGCGGCGTATCATCCGTAAAAAATGACGGAAGTGTTCAGCTGAAATCTATTTATTTTGAAAAAAATGCACCTTTTTAGGGCGCCTACGGCGCCCACCGTTTTCAAAATCCCAACTAACTTGTCCTTGTTTGATCGATACGAAGTATTAAACTTTCTGAAATATACACAAAGTATTTTATAACTTTTTACATTGTTCCCTTTTTACAAAATTAAAATATCAGCGAAAACAATGAATTCATATAATTTTATTTTTACAGCGCATATTTAATTTGCACACCTTTTGATGCATTGGTGCAGTAATTTGGTGCGCTGCTTTCTAAAATTAGTATATGTTGAACATACTTGCAGCTTGGTGTCTCACAGGGTCCGACCACGAAAAGAATTATATATATAGATTAAACCTTGCGCAGACCCACTGACGTTGTTATGGGACCCCCCAAATCAATTTTAATTTTCCATGGACCCCCTGAAGGGTACCGGGGACCCCTGGGGGTCCGTACGGACCACTTTGGGAACCACTCGTTTACATTTTCAGACTATCAGTTTTTCTTTCTTTTTTTCCCCTTCTTCTTTTTTTTCTTTTTTCCCCCTCTGAATGGTTCATGCACCCCCTGGAACCTGCTCATGCACCCCTTGAGGGTGCATGCACCACTGGTTAGGAACCCTTGATCTATATGATATTAAACTCCTGATGCCAATTTCTTTTGGGCTGGGGGCACCATATATTTAGTTCGTAACTTTTAAAGCTTTATTATTCATTAGATTTCCAACCATCTTAACACATATTTACACATATCTCAATTAGGATAAGGATTGAATTTAAGAATTGCTTAACGATTGCCATCTTATAAAATTAATGAGTACGTTCCCACAAATATTTTTGTCATAAAAGTTCTGAAAGTACAGCCTATTATCAGCCCGGGGCCCAAAATGTATTTTAAACAAGGGACACTAGGGAGATGAATGTATTTTAAACAAGGGACACTAGGGAGATGAATGTATTTTAAACAAGGGACACTAGGGAGATGAATGTATTTTAAACAAGGGACACTAGGGAGATGAATGTATTTTAAACAAGGGACACTAGGGAGATGAATGTATTTTAAACAAGGGACACTAGGGAGATGAATGTATTTTAAACAAGGGACACTAGGGAGATGAATGTATTTTAAACAAGGGACACTAGGGAGATGAATGTATTTTAAACAAGGGACACTAGGGAGATGAATGTATTTTAAACAAGGGACACTAGGGAGATGAATGTATTTTAAACAAGGGACACTAGGGAGATGAATGTATTTTAAACAAGGGACACTAGGGAGATGAATGTATTTTAAACAAGGGACACTAGGGAGATGAATGTATTTTAAACAAGGGACACTAGGGAGATGAATGTATTTTAAACAAGGGACACTAGGGAGATGAATGTATTTTAAACAAGGGACACTAGGGAGATGAATGTATTTTAAACAAGGGACACTAGGGAGATGAATGTATTTTAAACAAGGGACACTAGGGACATGAATGTATTTTAAACAAGGGACACGAGGGAGATGAATGAATATCTCATTTCTAAATGGTACTAAACTACTAATGTCAACTCCTCCGGTGGGGGTGGGGCATTTATTTATTGGGGGGTGGGGTAAACTTTTAAAGATTAAGTTCTAAACAGCTTTGAAAAATATTGACACATATATATATATTCATCATAGTCCCGATAGAATTTTTGTGGCCATTTGAACTTTAAATCTTGCATCGCGGGAATAATTTCATTTTATTCCCAATTTATTTTACACGACATTGATAAATATTGACAAACAAGTATATCCAGATTGAAATCAACAGGTGTTTTGAAATTTACATCCTGCACCGATTGGGCCATGGGGCCCTTAATGTCGTTTTTTCATCTTATATAATCTGTATAATTATTATTTCATTAGCTGATCGCCATGAAACTGTAAAAGTTGTTGAGTACACTGCCGCGAAGTGTTCTGGCTACAATTGATGTATTTTGATCACAATTGGTAGATAAGATTTAAATGGTTCATATTTATTAACTATACGTCATTGAAACCCTGATGTCGAAAAGTTAAGTTGTTTTTATTTTGAAATTCTAAGCGTAACGGCCTAAACGGACGACAACGTTCGCCAAGTAAAACTTCATTTATTGCCCAAACATTACTAAATTTGGTAGGCGGCTTCCCGCACACGCAGCAGAATGAATCTTGAACTTGAACTTGAACTATCCCTTAACTCGTTGTTGGGTCGTTGGGGCACCATCGTGAACTGCTCACTAACACATGCCATTTGTCCCGGTCCTGTGGGTGGTAACAAAACTATTGCGTTCACTTGAAGTTCACTTGCATTGTTCCTTCACAGAAATGTGAGATTCGTAGTGTACTGGTTATCACATCCGCCTCATACGGGAGGTCCTGAGTTCAAGCCCCAGCAAAAACATTTTTAAATTTTTTTTAAAAAACGTCTGTTAGTGCCCGTTCTTTTACCCCTTTATTGCCAACACTAGCTGATCCACCGCGTAGCATACGCTGCTAATGATTTAGTGACGGATGAAGACTTCCTGAAAGACACAGTTGTCAAAATGTGGTGGGTTTGGGCAAACGACAGTGAGTGAATGAAAAGTAATTACCCTGGAGAGACCAGCGGTATAGCATACGCCGCAGACTTGCTCATCATAGACATTGCAAAGAACATTTGGGGGGGGGGATGAGAGTACAGACACAAAAAGCAGCACTAAGTAAATAAAAAATAGCGAGTAAACGTAAAGATATGCACACTGAGGTTGTTGTTAACCGCCTCCAATTTAATATTAATACTACCATCCCGTAAACATAAACTGTGTTTGGCCGACCCTTGCGAGGGTTAGTCATATTAATGGTTATTAATTGTGTGTTGCTGTTTGTTTTGTTTTTTGGAAATTGATTATCGATTACGTAACTCCGATTTTAAACCGATTATCGTTTTATAGCTGACTTCATAGAAGTTAGGTGTTTACCGAATTTCGCCTGCAAATGTCTCGAACCCAACAATGAGTTGGCAGTTCAAACCGACATTCACTCGCGTTGTTTTGATTTCTTCGTGCTGTAGTTTGTGTCCGTTCTTTCTCCACTTTCTTTGCACTCTCCATGAGCAAGTATGCTACGCCGCGGGGCGTCTAGTTAAATATATGAACGATCAAAAGTAGACTATCTCGATAACAATACAAAATTCAACATTATCAAAACTTCAAACCAACGATACTAAACTTATTTTAACCCTAAGATTGGGGACATTTTTTTATACACTTCGTATCAGCATTACCTAAAGATAAATTGTCGAATGATTGTACGACTCTTTTAGACTTTATATGTAGCAGCATAATTGCGTTGCTGTATAAAACTATTTTCGGTAGTCTGTCTCACACTGCGACAATTTAAACTTTGAGAAGAAAAAAAGGGGAGGGGGGATTGAGGTTGAGATTTCTATGTTTCAATATTTTAGGTTTCTATAGCAATGTTTTAATGTTAATTACATTAAAAAATGGTATCATAATATGTTTGAAAATATTTTAAAATATTATTTTGCTAACTCTCTAAAAAGGTGTTTGGTCGAATTTTGAATTAAAAAAGTATTTTTGCTGACTCGATTCATGTATTTTTAATCGTCCAATCATATCAAATGCGGTATCAATGGAAAGCTGTCAGTATGTCATATAAGATAAAAATCACTTACCGACAAGTCCAAATTATTTACCCAACCCTGCAATCATCGTCATTTCCGTTAAAAGGTGGTATTTTTATGACCTACATAAAGGGTCTCCGCCCTTCTCACGCATCAAACTTGACATACCATTCAATTAACCAATCAGTCAGATTGGTAACAGCTGTGGAAATATTGTAGTTATACTTTTGTTTCTAGGTCAAACCAATTTATTTTACTCAGGACATAAAACTCACTACAACAGTATTCATTGTTCTTTACTTTTATTTCCGTAATGATTAAAAATAAAACAAAATTTTATTATTTTCACACTAAACCTTTCACGGACCCCCTGAACTGTTCTGCGGACCCCTGGAGGTCCGTACGGACCACTTTGGGAACCACTACCTTAGAGGTAAAGAGTTTTTAATAGAATTCTTCCATACTAAGCGGCTTCCAGGGTCATTCATGGGAAGTTATTTTTGAGTTTAAGTAAACATTTCTTTAGGGAAAAATTCAGAACGGTGCGCAGCGAATCTTCTGTTATCAGTCTAATAAATAAACGTTTAAATTACGCATTTCTTTGTTGAGGAGTAGAAAAAAGAAAGTGTGTAAATTTGTTCTGCTATGCACTCTAACTCTAACGCACACAAAAATGGCATAAAGTACGTCACGCTTCAGAGGGGGGAGGGGGTGTAAGATAGTATGACAGTTTGTGACATGGGGGAGGGGGGGTTTCGGCCATGTGTGACGTCACGCTGTTTTATATTAAATTTTAATTATTTTGTTAATAAAAATAAAAAAAATTTGTTCGAAAGTGTTACGTACTTTAGTCAAGATTTGTGACAGTTTGTGACAGGGTGGACTTGGGGAGTTAAAAATGGTCAAAAATAGCGTGACGTACTTTATGGACGTATTTCATAGTGTAGAGAGAGTTTTGTGGAACATATGTTTTGGACAGTTCTAGCTGTCCTTTCTTAGATTTGATCAGGTCCTGTGATTAGTTGATGTGTTTTGGACAGTTCTAGCTGTCCTTTATTAGATTTGATAAGGTCCTGTGAATAGTTGATGTGTTTTGGACAGTTCTAGCTGTCCTTTATAAGATTTGATAAGGTCCTGTGAATAGTTGATGTTTTTAGGACAGTGCTAGCTGTCCTTTATTAGATTTGATAAGGTCCTGTGAATAGTTGATGTGTTTTGGACAGTTCTAGCTGTCATTTATTAGATTTGATAAGGTCCTGTGAATAGTTGATGTTTTTAGGACAGTGCTAGCTGCCCTTTATTAGATTTTATAAGGTCCTGTCAATAGTTGATGATTTTAGGAAATGAGATAATCTTCAATTATTACATGCTTACAATCGTTTTTATTTTGATTTATAAAGTTGTGTTTCATCACATTTATACAGTTGGTGTGCATTATTTTGACCCCGTATTTTATAGAAAGGTTTATGGTTTTACAGTAATAAATTATTGAATTGATTTTTACTTCTTTTCGGAGGTACCGTATATACTCGTTCTAAACTACCGTATATACTCGTTCTAAACTACCGTATATACTCGTTCTAAACTACCGTATATACTCGTTCTAAACTACCGTATATACTCGTTCTAAACTACCGTATATACTCGTTCTAAACTACCGTATATACTCGTTCTAAACTACCGTATATACTCGTTCTAAACTACCGTATATACTCGTTCTATACTACCGTATATACTCGTTCTAAACTACCGTATATACTCGTTCTAAAGCCGACTTTTTAAAAAACAAAATCAATGGGAACATGTTGGGGGGTCGGCTTACGAGCGGGTCACTGGTGATTTCTGCATGTGCATTGAATATCGGTGTTGTTATTGTAGATCATCAAGTTTTTCGTGTACATTCTACAAGACTCGACTGCTCTACCAGAAACTATAAAATATTATTAAAAATCTGCACTTACCTTATTTATTCATTTTATTTATTTTTGTGAATGTTTTTATAAATCGTTTTACAAATTTTGTTTTCAACAACTAATTTTAATGTACGCGCTTTCTATACTGTTTACCAAAGAAAGAACCAAAAAAAATACCGGCAACTCTTGGGGTCGGCTTACGAGCGTGTTACACACTTTATATACTATTCTCTACCAAAAAAAGGGGGGGGGGTGGTCGCCTTATACTATTCTCTACCAAAAAAAAATGGGGGTGGGGTCGGCTTATGAATGAACGGCATGTAGAACGAGTATATCCGGTATGTTTAATAGGATGGTTAAAAATGGTGTTCAGTCTCGAGAATGTGTTTTCAAAGCATCAAAATAAACTTTACATAGCTAATGAAAGTCTCTGAATTTGTCATTACTCTAAATTCAGAATTTATCAAAACCAACGCGCTGTTGATGACGTCAGAGACGACCCTTAAAATACAGGAAGTTACACGTTCTCGTGTTACTCGTTTTCAAATTCAATTCGATAGCATAATAATAATAATAGTTATGGTACAAAGATAATGTTTCAATGTTGATAACTACACTACAAGTAAATGAACGTGTGTACGACGCACAGTGAACAATGAGCAGATTGTGGATACAAGAAAGCTTTCAGGTGTGACATATTTGATACAATGATACAGGAATGAGAAGAAAGCTTTCAGGTGTGACATGTTTGATACAATGATACAGGCATGAGCTGCAGCCTGATATGTGCCACTGTAATATTTACTGACATGTCTGTCAGAGGTGACAATATGCAAGGACCTCATATTTGTTAATCTTCTCATAACTGCGATGTGTACTTTTAACTGTGTCCCTCTCGTGTCCTCGGACTCATGCGGCGCATTGCAAAGAACAATTTAAAAAAAAATTATTTATTTATTTTATTTATTAATTTCAACAAATTTTGTTGAGAAATGTTAGACTTAAACTAAAAATATACCTAGCCGGGAAAGCGTCTCTAATAACTATGTGTCAGATCTTCTCCTTTAGGGCTATGTTTCTCTGGGTATGTTTGGCTATTACAATAATAAATTGTACAGTTTATGTCATTCACGATCAAATCAAAAATGTTACTGTATGCCACACAGCAACCGAGTAGCAAGTATTGTAACGTGATAAACAGTGTTGTTGGGCGTTAAAATAGTTTCAAGTAAGTAAAACAATTGCTGTTAAGCTTCTCTCATTCTGAAAAAAAAACAGACAATTGATACAGTTTTAGAAAAATAAACGGTATACTTTATTTTGTGCAAATATTTGTCATATCAACAATATCCAGCGGTTGCTGTAATTTATAACAAACAAATGTATACCAATGCGATCCCAGCAAAATGATGACCCATTAGTTGCTGTAACTTGTAACACAAAAATGTATACTAATGAGATCCCAGTAAAATGATGACACATCATCTTTCAACGATAATTTAATTTACAAACCGATAACAAGGTGAACTCAAATTAAGCTAAACTCAAAAGATATACGTAGTGAAATCATGATTGAATATATTTTCTTCTTAAATCAATGTCAGATATATAAAATTGATAAGGTGAAATTAATCTTAATTTCTATTCTAAAAAAAACAAAAAACAACAATCAAACAAACAAACAAACAGTAAAATGCACAATTGTTCCAAACATCTAAAAGAAGAAATGTATTTCAGCTTTAACTTTGACTAATAACAGTTATGTTTATGTAATGTCAAATACACCTGTTTACATTCAAATGATATAATAAATGAAAATGAAGAATTAAATGATGATGCAGCTGTTGAATTTAATAAAGTAAGATAGAGGAAGATAAAGAACATTTATTTTTAATTTTGACCAGCAATTTTCCCATTTAATCTTACCATTAAGAATAACAGTAAGCACGACCATTTTTAACACGATGCTATAACTTTGAGAAACTCCTGGTTGATATAAATTGTTTATCTTTAGCATTATGTAAATTTTATTTTGTTTTGCTTTTATGTTACAATGTTGTTTTTATTATCTACATCTTCGTATAAACGTTTTCTTGTTGTATGTGTAATCTTTAACATTGCATAGTCAATACATCAGATAGCTTGAAGATTTCTTTAACAAAAATATAAGCTAAACTAAATAGTTTTAAACTGTATCCCAGTTACGTAATCTTGAACTAATTCTTTCAGTAAGAAGGATACTAAAATCTAAAATAAAATTCAACAATAATATAAAACAAAAACTACTGATAAGCGAATGACGCAATAATCTTCTGTATAGAATGAAACGTCTGTAATAGATAACACATTCGCAAGGTCCGTTTGCCTTAATGGTAAGAGAAGTTTACTGAATAATATCACCAGTTCGTCATTAATCATTTTTTAAAGATAGTTAATTTAACATTTCGAGAACCTTTGATAAATAAGGGATCAAACCCATACACACACACACACACATACACAAAACCCACATAAGCACACACAGACAAAAAATCTTCAACCTCTAAAACTTACTCCCTCGTTTATGAAAAAAATGGGATAAATTTTATAAAAAAAATTGATAAGATAACAAAGGTATGAAGTATCATGATGGTGGCTGGAAGAATGCGTTAACGTATGATACATGTCCTTGGTAGTTAAAGTCATTGGCGTTTGTAGTTCGTAGACAGCAGGTCTCATATTTGTACTCGCGGAACCCAAGCTTTCTCAGGCGGCTCAACAACTAAAAATAGAGATGTTTTATGATATTCAGTTTATAATCACTCAGTTAAGTTGTGGTGTGTTTGTATTTTATGGGAAGGGGGGTGATGGGGTAGGGGTTTAAATGACCAGGTATCGGGTCATTTTCGGAATGAAACGCTCATTGTTTATGGCACACGTATATTATTATTTTAGGTATAAGTTAGGAGGTAACAGATATTTATGTTAAAAATTAATTTCAGTAGTTCAATAATTCTTCAGTATATAGGAAGAAATTCTAAACACGTAATCTTTTTAATAACAATAAAAATATTTATTTATTATTTTCTAATTTCAAAGGGTTGAAAATATTTCTTAATTTTAATTCGTAAAAAAATTATAGATGAATTCTTAATTAGCAATTCAATACAATAAGTAGAATTTTTGAAGTTAAACATTTCAAAATAGCAGATGGAGAGCATATAAATAGTCCACCCCAGCTAATTGGATTATATTTTCTAGTACATTTTATAACAACTGTTATGTTACAAAAAAACAGCTCAAGGCAAGAGACATCACCGTGTGTCTAGGCATCGACCTTGTAACAGGCTATATTGACACAGTTTTACAGCCGCAACTTGACGGAATAGAGTGTTTACACAACACACTAGAAATACTCAAATAACGTCAAATCATTTGTGTGAGGGAGTGTCGAGCTCGGCCATAAAAGACGCAACGATATTTCCTAGTAAGAATCGATGCACAGAATCGAAGTAGCTCTTTTTTTTTAATCTCCAGTAGCAACAGTTGAAATTTAAACAACCGCTCTCTGGTTTAGAACACGATCGATCTATTGATCGCGAAACATCACACGCCGTGCCAGAAATATGCCAAATTTAAACGCAGATTATTAGAATCATTATCCATATCCGGTTGCTATTTAGGAACTCTGGTGTAGGACCTTCAGCAATGGTAGGGAGCAGACGGCAAATAAAGAGTAAGATGTCAGCAATTCTCTGGTCTAGTTTCAGAGAAATGGAATATTTATATGGAAATATATCCCATTAAAACTTAGCAATGTTCGTTGTCTCTGCTCAAATCAGACAAAACACGAACAGATTCTGATGTTAAAATGTCGTTAGGTTTTACCTTGTAGTAGTAAACATAGTCCCCCTTGCCCGGCCTGTTGGGGAACAGATGGTACTCTATCAGCAAGTGGCGTATGTTCTTCAACATGTCCGTCTCAAAGATGTTGTCCAGAACTGCCCACTCGTAAACTTCAATGTCCATCTTCAAAACGTCGAGGATTCGCTGCAGTAAATAAAGGATTTTTTTAAATTATAAAGCAACATGAGCCGACACGTATATTATATATTGCGCTTATTAAGAAGAAACAGTAAACAAATAACACATTCTCTCTACTTACTGGTAAGGAATTAAATAAATGTTTAAGCATAGTAGGACATATCTTAATTTGTGATTATCTTACACACTTTGCCGAGGCATTTTATACTTTTTCTTGGCATTATACATAAGTCTATTTCAGACAGAGTATCATAAGAGTGGTATATAAACGTAACTATTTACAACACATATTTGTAAACGAAAAAAGAAATGCAGATACGTAACGGTTTCTCTTCACCACAAAACCTCTACGGAAAAAGTAACAGCTCTCATTATTGCTGACTTGCTAGCAGGTGACTGAGATGGACAACAGGTCGGAGAGATATATATACTCAAGGACGTCTTCAACTTTCAATAAGCCCCTTGGTCATAGAGCGACCAGTGATCTCGTATGCAGTAGTTCCCAGTCTGTAAACTGTCATAACAACTGCCAACAGATCACATAGTATATCATCAAGGTGCAGGATGAAATATTTGCCAGAGTTTATTTTCTTTTTTTTTGGGGGCAAGGATTTCAAATTCAACTCAAGAATTTTCTAGCTTCGAGAGCTCCCTCGCCACAACCTTTTATTCGTGTCTACCGTCATAACACTATGCTCAAAGATAGAATAAACAGTACAGCAACAGTTTCGGCATGCGATGGCACGGCAGCATTCTTTAAGTAAGCACAATAAACATCGGTCATGACGTCACAATCATTTAGGTTTTCTTCGTTATTGGTTGCATTCTCTTCAGTGTTCTCTTAATGTTCTCTTCGGTGTTATCTTAATGTTCTCTTCGGTGTTCTCTTCAGTGTTCTCTTCAGTGTTCTCTTCAGTGTTCTCTTCGGTGTTCTCTTCAGTGTTCCCTTCGGTGTTCTCATCAGTGTTCTGTGCAGTGTTCTTTTCAGAGTTCTCTTCTGTGTCCTCTTTAGTGTTCTCTTCAGTGTTCTCTTCAATGTTCTCTTCAGTGTTCTCTACAGTGTTCTTTACTATTTACTCTACCGTTTCTTTTCGGTATTCTCCTTAGTGTTCTCCTTAGGGTTTTTTTCAGTATGCTCTTTATCTTGCATCTGCTTTTTGCTTCACCCAGTTGTTGCTTTTTCTACGCTTTCTTTTATTTTCTCGAGTTCTTCCTCAGACTTCAGTCTAACAAAATTTGGGGGGGGGGAGGAGACTATTTCAGCCTTGATGTCAGGAAGATCTCCGTAAACCATTCTCGTCATGCTGGAATTAAATGACATGTTCTTCAGAAGTAAGACGAATCATAATCCTATGTTCAAGGATTCAGTTGGTTTTTCATCTTACATCTAACACACATAGCATGTTTTCGATGATTTCTTGGTCCTTACAACACTACCTTGACTTGGCAAGAGGCGCGGTTCACCATGGACGACCTTCAACTTTGAACACTACTCCAATATGCTCTTCCACAGTGTCCTGCCATTATCGGACTGTAGAATCAATGGAGCTCTCCAAGTAAAGTTAGTAGGTCAAGTAACAACAGAACCACCAACTTTGTGAGATGACCTTGGTACTCGGTTGTTTCCCTTGTCAGAATCGAGCATAGAATCGTTGTAATCGATATGACCACGGATTCACAAAAAGCAAACAAACAAAGAAACAAAACTATGGGCCTTACCACATCATCGATATTCAAGTACAACTCAGAAATGTAGACATACAGTGCTAGGCCATTACCAGTATGTCATTATAATTGTGTTAAAATTCTTTCAACATTCTGTCCTGTCTTCATTTTCCAAATGCCCTTTGGCATTCACAAAGTGGGGTAAATCATTCAGAATCCTGCCATGCAAATGAATTATTACTGACTGTTAAAAGGACGGATACATTTTCTTTTAGTTCTCTGCCCTCAACACAATGTAGCATTTCAGCTCGCCTTAGGCTTTTTGCGGCCTACTATATAAGTAATATATTGCATTATTTCACACATCGCCAATAAAATGTGAATTCTTTTAATGATATTTTCCCCTTCAAAATGAGACGCTCCTTTTAATATGAATCCACTAAAACAAAAATGGATTAAATAAAATCAATTTTTTAAAAAGTAATTTCACATATCAAGAAATATCCAGGCTTGAAACCTCTCTGTCTTCCTGTTGAGTTGTGATTTGTATTTAATGTTAAATATCTAGGCAGCACCAAATCAAGTTATGTGAACATTAGGTTGCACCACATTTCCATCCTTATTTTCAATCTCTACATTTTTTCCAGAATTGTGTTGTGGGAGGATGAGAATGGTTCAGGTATGATTGAGTTGAATGTTGACAGTTTAATCTGCCACAATATATGTTCAACCATTTATTGACACGGACTTACATTTTAGTGTCCTAAACCTGATATCTTTGTTAAAATGTATGTTAAACATACATTTTAACAGTTTAACCACGTAGCGAGAAAGAATTACATTTTGGTGCCCTAGTTCTACCATCTCTGTTACAATGTATGTTCAACTACGTAGCGAGTCAGACTTACATTTTGGTGCCCTAGTTCTACCATCTCTGTTACAATTTATGTTCAACTACGTAGCGAGTCAGACTTACATTTTGGTGCCCTAGTTCTGCCATGGCCCCCTTCAGCGTCCTGATCTTCCACCGTTGCTCATCCCTGACGTAGCCATCTTTGTTTGGCGTGAAGCTGTTGGTGTTGCTAGCTCCCATGCCCATGTTGTAGAAAGTCACGTGAGGACTTCTAACATGATCTTCTTTGTGCATGCTGCGGTGGGGAGAGGGTTGCAGAGGGGGGAATTAAAACAATTGCTAAAGGGTTTTATAAAGAATGTTTTACCAACGCTAAATGGTCATTATAATTATAAGTCAGACGACATTTAATTTTTTTTCACTGTTACATCATTTTAAGTTTTTAAAAATCGCAAAATTCATGATAAAAAAATTCTGAGAAGACTACAAATAATCTATGAGTGTAGCATTCCCTGCTAACCAACGGCCTTATATCTAAAAATTTTGTTTGTTTGTTTGTTTTTGTATGTTAAGCAACGAAGACTATGGGAGTCACAAAATATATTTTCTTAAGTGACTCTATCGTGTGACGCCAACTTCCCCCTTTTGTTCTACAATTTTCATTTTCCTAAGGAGAAAGTTTTGTGTGTGTGTGAATTTGAGTGTTTGTGTGTGTGAGAGTGTGTGTGTGTGAGTGTGTGTGGGTGGATGTGAGTGTGTTTGTGTGTGTGAGTGGAAATGATACGGCTTAGGTCTTAAGAATGAGATTTAGAAAATCGTGTGGATTTACAAATTATGGTCTAGCAATTGGATTTCTTACATTTTTGTTGGTTAGTTTTTGGCCTTATGCAGGTTATAAAATCGTTTTATTTTCCGTTCA
Organism: Ampullaceana balthica; assembly: GCA_944989445.1. NCBI lineage: Eukaryota > Metazoa > Mollusca > Gastropoda > Lymnaeidae > Ampullaceana > Ampullaceana balthica. Next base: position 3,361,942 of record CALYLW010000018.1, read on the forward strand.
GGTTTAGTGTCGTGTTTCATCTGAACAGAAGCTGTGATTGAATCGCGTGTTACGTTACTTCTTCATTCACGTGACTTACCTAGGGTCAAACGATGCCACTGTACAGCCAAGATTTCCCAAGGCATCATCAAATGAAAAGTCGTTGGCGATACTGTAATAAAAAAAAGGGGGGAGGGAGAAACAAAGATTTTAAACAGAGGCTTAGCGAGAGGTAGTGAGGAGGCGGGGGGCTAAGGGGCAAGTTATTAAACTATTAAGAAAACAGAAATATGGCTTTTCTCCATCAAAGAGAGAAAAATTCTACTGGCAATAAAGGAACTATTTTAGAGCTTTTTAATCTGTTACAAAGCACGAGCCATGGCTTCAAGAAGCTGGCGAATATGTAAAGATTGAGAATCAGGAAATAAAAGTTTTAGAATCTTTTAAAGATTTCACTGGATTCAAAGAATAAAACTGCTTAAAAATGTATGAGTTTTTTTTTAACTTAAAGCTGTATTTGTTATTAAAACAGGCCGGTGATAGAAGCATTAGCTTTACGTGAACAATTTAAGATATGAATGATATAACGTTAGCACTTTTGTCAGCTGTTTGCTTTGTTGACTTCAGAGAATGGATAGTGATAAAATATGTGTGTCGGGGAGGATAGGGTAGAAGAAATCAGTGAAGTAAAGTAAAATAAAAGGCACAGAGAGGTTTATAGACAATGAACTGTTGAACGCACTGCAAGTACCCACCATGAAATATACAGTAAAAACACCCAGAGAATAATAAGAGGCGATGATACTGTATGCCGACCAAACATATTCTTAGCATTGTGAAAAAAGACAATGTCATTTAAATGATAAGACACTTGTATCAGATGTTCATTGGAGGGTTGGACTGCGATAAGATAGATAGAAAAAAAATGAAAGGTTTGGGTGATCGCTGTTTTCTGACATGAGTTGACATGCCTAAAAAAGCCTATGTAAAAAATATTATATTCTTTTTAAGCGTTAAACAGAACATTTCCTGGCCATACCCAGATGTATTTTGTGATGGGTCAATGTATTTGCATTTTAAAAAAAAACTTTTTTAAAAATATATTAAAAAATTAATTAAAAATAACAATAATAATAAAACGCCTCACAATCACAGGACATAAGATAGAACAAGTGTCAAATGGGCGGAATAGGGGAAGTTATACGAAACCTCAGTCAAGGTAAACGAGTCATGGATTTTTGTGGTGTAGCCGTAGAGTGCGTGTCAGGTTAGTGTGTCAATAGAAGGTCGTACTGTGCAGACGGCCTGCCATTAATAATTGAAGTGAACATTCAATAAAAGAATGAATTGTAAATGTCTTTGTCTGGTGAATGCTGGGAGATCAGATCTCACCTCCGTTCATAAACCAGTAGAGCTGATTACCCATCACTGTCTCCTTTTGTTAAGTTACTAGTACCCAAATCACTGTCTCCTTTTGTTCAATTACTAGTATTACCTATCACTGTCTTCTTTTGTTCAGTTACTAGTATCAGCCATCACTGTCTCCTTTTGTTCAGTTACTAGTATCACCCATCACTGTCTCCTTTTGTTCAGTTACTAGTATCACCCATCACTGTCTCCTTTTGTTCAGTTTCTAGTATCACCCATCACTGTCTTCTTTTGTTCAGTTACTAGTATTACCCATCACTGTCTCCTTTTGTTCAGTTACTAGTATTACCCATCACTGTCTCCTTTTTTTCAGTTACTAGTATTACCCATCACTGTCTCCTTTTGTTCAGTTACTAGTATCACCCATCACTGTCTCCTTTTGTTCAGTTTCTAGTATCACCCATCACTGTCTCCTTTTGTTCAGTTACTAGTATTGTTCAGATACTAGTATCACACATCACTGTCTACTTTTGTTCAGTTACTAGTATTACCCATCACTGTCTCCTTTTGTTCAGTTACTAGTATTACCCATCACTGTCTCCTTTTTTTCAGTTACTAGTATTACCCATCACTGTCTCCTTTTGTTCAGTTACTAGTATCACCCATCACTGTCTCCTTTTTTTCAGTTACTAGTATTACCCATCACTGTCTCCTTTTGTTCAGTTACTAGTAGCACCCATCTCTGTCTCCTTTTGTTCAGTTACTAGTACCACCCATCACTGTCTCCTTTTGTTCAGTTACTAGTACCACACATCACTGTTCATCTAGTACAATCCGATGATGCTATCGAGTCAACCCATTAATACAGTGCTAGGCTGAGGTCAATACAACAAATATTGTCAAGTTATTCCCAAGACCGGTCATTAAAAAACATTTTACAAAAGTAAAGAATGTTTTAAAATAGTTGACACAAAAGATGATGTTTTCTTTTCCTAGCTTAGAAAAAAATATGGATCATATTATGGTGCTGAGAGACTGTAGTTTTATGATGGCTCTCGTCGCTCACTTGGCGCATCTCCTGCCATATTGTTGAGTGTGTTGGCTTACCAATCGATTATTGCAAGCACCTTCTCTAAGCGTACAGTCTGTGTAGTCATTATTGCATGAGGCGACTAATTTACTAGACTTCTCTCTCTTAGTTAATATCGACTGTCTCCCATTGGTTTGATAAGGCTGCAGTTAGCAGAAGAGGAGTGAGAGAGAGAGAGAGAGAGGGAGAGAAAGACAGAAATTGTCACAAATTCTAGACCGCTGCGTGTAGGTAGAAAGGTAAAACACCCATATGGCCATAGGAACAAAGTGCTGCAGACATGTCTGAAGATAAAGATGTGATGTCATGGGTGAAAGTGTTGTGGAGATGTCTGATGTAAAATATATGATGTCATGGTTGAAAGTGGTGTGGAGATGTCTGAAGATAAAGATATGATGTCATGGTTGAAAGTGTTGTTGAGATGTCTGAAGATAAAGATATGATGTCATGGTTTAAAGTGTTGTGGAGATGTCTGAAGATATAGATGTGATGTCATGGGTGAAAGTGTTGTGGAGATGTCTGAAGTAAAATATATGATGTCATGGTTGAAAGTGGTGTGGCGATGTCTGAAGATAAAGATGTGATGTCATGGGTGAAAGTGTTGTGGAGATGTCTGAAGTAAAGTATATGATGTCATGGTTGACAGTGATGTGGAGATGTCTGAAGTAAAGTATATGATGTCATGGGTGAATGTGGTGTGGAGATGTCTAAAGATAAAGATATGATGTCATGGTTGAAAGTGTTGTGGAGATGTCTGAAGATATAGATGTGATGTCATGGGTGAAAGTGTTGTGGAGATGTCTGAAGTAAAGTATATGATGTCATGGTTGACAGTGATGTGGAGATGTCTGAAGTAAAGTATATGACGTCATGGGTGAATGTGGTGTGGAGATGTCTAAAGATAAAGATATGATGTCATGGTTGAAAGTGTTGTGGAGATGTCTGAAGATATAGATGTGATGTCATGGGTGAATGTGGTGTGGTGATGTCTGAAGATAAAGATATGATGTCATGGTTGACAGTGATGTGGAGATGTCTGAAGTAAAGTATATGATGTCATGGTTGAAAGTGTTGTGGAGATGTCTGAAGATAAAGATATGATGTCATGGGTGAATGCGGTGTGGAGATGTCTGAAGATAAAGATATGATGTTATGGGTGAATGTGGTGTGGAGATGTCTGAAGATAAGGATGTGATGTCGTGGGAGAATGTAGTGTGGAGATGTCTGAAGATAAAGATGTGTCGTCGTCGTGGGTGAATGTGGTGTGGCGATGTCTGAAGATAAAGATATGATGTCATGGGTGAATGTGGTGTGGAAATGTCTGAATATAAAGATGTGATGTCATAGGTGAAAGTGTTGTGGAAATGTCTGAAGATATAGATGTGATGTCATGTGTGAAAGTGGTGTGGAGATGTCTGATGATAAAGATGTGATGTCATGGGTGATTGTGGTGTGGAGATGACTGAAGATAAAGATATGATGTCATGGGTGAAAGTGTTGTGGAGATGTCTGAAGATATAGATGTGATGTCATGGGTGAAAGTGGTGTGGAGACGTCTGAAGATATCGATGTGATGTCATGGGTGAATGTGGTGTGGAGATGTCTGAAGATAAAGATGTGATGTCATGGGTGAAAGTGTTGTGGAGATGTCTGAAGATAAAGATGTGATGTCATGGGTGAAAGTGTTGTGGAAATGTCTGAAGATATAGATGTGATGTCATGGGTGAAAGTGGTTTTGAGATGTCTGCAGATAAAGATGTGATGTCATGGGTGAAAGTGGTGTGGAGATGTCTGAAGTAAAGTATATGATGGCATGGGTGAAAGTGGTGTGGAGATGTCTGGAGTAAAGTATATGATGTCATGGTTGAAAGTGGTGTGGAGATGTCTGAAGATAAAGATGGGATGTCATTGGTGAAAGTGTTGTGGAGATGTCTGAAGATAAAGATATGATATCATGGGTGAAAGTGTTCTGGAGATGTCTGAAGATATAGATGTGATGTCATGGGTGAAAGTGATGTGGAGATGTCTGAAGATATAGTTGTGATGTCTTGGGTGAAAGTGGTGTGGAGATGTCTGAGGATATAGATGTGATGTCATGGTTGAAAGTGGTGTGGAGATATCTTAAGATATAGATGTGATGTCATGGGTGAAAGCGTTGTGGAGATGTCTTAAGATATAGATGTGATGTCATGGGTGAAAGTGGTGTGGAGATGTCAGAAGATAAAGATATGATGTCATGAGTGAAAGTGGTGTGGAGATGTCTGAAGATAAAGATGTGATGTCATGGGTGAAAGTGGTGTGGAGATGTCTGAAGATAAAGATGTGATGTCATGGTTGAAAGTGGTGTTTAGATGTTTAAACTTGAATTAATTTAATGTCATTAGTGAAAGTGAGATGTATATGTTTTAACTTGAACTAATGTGATGTCATTAGTGAAAGTGATGTGTAGATGTTTTAACTTGTGTTATGTCATGTGTGAAAGTGATGTGTATTTGTTTTAACTTGAAGTAATGTGATGTCATGGGTGAAGTGATGTGTAGATTTTTTTAACTTGAAGTAATGTGATAAGCGAGATGCGTTAATTTGTATCACAAAATGTAAAGTTTTAAAATTAAATTTTTTTTTAAATTTCAAAAGTAGAAGTTATGTAAGCAGATAAAATGAATAATTGACCAGCTGTTAATGACTGCACTCAGCCAGGTAAGACCATCGCTAATGGCGACGGGTGTAACTGTCCTAGATTGACTGCACTGACTGGCATCTCGAGCTCAGATCGAACCACAGCCTGGAGCTAATGATGACGATACAAAGTTTGAAGGGTACAGGCACGGACACCCGGACACACATGATGCTAGTTTTTCCCGCATCTTCCAGGGTTAAAAGGAACAAATTTTTTATTCTGAGCTGTGTAAAAAAATATTTTCACATCTGAAAGATTTTTTTTGTTCACTTAAAAAAATTAGTTTAAAAAAATAAAGAATCTTGTTTTTAAATCCTTTAAATAAACTCGTTGCGTCTAGTTGATTGTTTGCCGCAAAAACTTTGGATCAATGTTTAACCCACTTCCCGGTATGCCTGCGAGCTGAAATGTTGCAGGCAGACTTGTGGCGACGATAAAAATGGTCTATCAAAATTTCACATCGATCGAATAAACTGTAATTAACTTAATGAATTTTTAGATTATCTCTATGTATATCTAAGTAGCGTGTAAATATTTATGCTAGTCTTTCGCGCAGTGCGTATTATATTGAACGTGCGGTGCGTATTTGTAATATTTTCCCGATCTTAAAATGTAAAATACTAGTCTTTTAGTTATGTCTACAATACAAATGATTTATAGTCAAAAACTTGGTTTTTTACCGTTTTTTTAAATTCATTATTATTCTTTTTTTATATTAAAACGATGTTTCAATGCATATGTGCCAACACACACGGACACTGCACCCCTCCCACACCCCCATTAACCAATTTCATTTGACGGGGTTTTTATTTCGTCTTTCAACCAATGCTTCCCTGCGATCCATAATTAATGGCTATATATTATTTTCTAGAAATAAGAGTTGCCACCTAACAAAAGCTGTTTTGAACACCCAGCGTAGGAAAGTATCTCTCTCTCGGGTTTCCTATTAGCGATTCAGGTGAAGGTGGTGGTTAACGCGCCTTCTGGTCAGAGTTTTTGGAGTTGTTGGGGGATCAAAGCTATTTCGTTATGTTTTATTAAGTTTTTTGTTGACTTTCTTTGAATCTATTTTAACTGGGAAAGAGTGCCTGAATTGGTAGACTGTACCAGTGTGCTTCACAAGGACAGACATCTATCGGAATACCCAATACATGTTGACATGCATGCCTTATGAGACTAAGAGATAGCAAGAGAGTTGCAACTTAATGTCTTGGTCTTATGTCACCTCCATAGTTGTACTAATTTAATCATGCGTGTACAGCGCACAAGTACACGTACTGCGAGTGTGTGTGATGTAGTAAGTCAGTCAGTGCCACTACTTCTACCACCTAATGCAGTAGTTGAGCCTCGAGTGTACGCTGCTGTCAGTACGCGGGCGTGCTTTAAAAAAAGCATAATAACTTTATGGTTAATTTAAGCCACAAAACCAACTACATCAACGACAACAAAAAGACCCTCCGGGTTGGATAACACTGTGGCTTACAACCATGATTTATGCTATTTTAACAGAATACTTCGGGTGCGAACCATTATGCCGGGCCCTGTTTACCTCATATGGCTTGACATCACGAAACAGGGCGTTTAGAATATTAAACGAACTGTGTATGTAAATTTCAGGCATCTACTACATTAGCCCCGCATACACGATCTACCCGTGACTGCTATCTGGTATTAATACAAACAAAAACTGTGCGTTTAGCCATACATAATATTGAATAAGTACTCGGTCCATTGCAGCAAGTTCCCACGTGTCTGGTTTGATGGCAAACGCTTTCAGTGAGGCTTTCAGTGTGTCTTTGAAGCGCTTATTTTGCCGACCGTGGGACCGCTGGCCACGCTAGAGCTCGCCATAGAAGAGTCTCTTTGGCAGTCTCTTGTCTGGCATTCGGACGACGTGTCCTGCCCAGGAGGGTGAAGATGCTTGGGAGACCCGCCTTGGTCAGCAGCACCGCTGTGTCTGGAATTTTATACTGCTACTTTATGCCGAGGATCTTCTTGAGGCTTGTTGTATGAAAGTGATTAAGCTTCCTAGCATGGCGCTGATACACAGTCCATGTTTCACACGCATATAGCAGTATGGGAAGCACCACTGCCTTGTAAACTTTCAGCTTGGTCTGGATGGTAATGCCTCTTCTGTTCCAGAAATTTGGACACAACCTGCCTAAAGATGAGCTGGCTCTGGAAACTCTGACGCTCACTTCGTCATCGATGGTGTCACATCTGATTAACATAATTTTGTGACGTAAGGTCACATGTATGGTGGACGCGGGAAGAAAGGAGCATTTCTATTGGTTGAAAGTGTTGGGCGAACAGTTGTGTGTAGACTTCCGACGAGGGAAGGTTGTATCGTGTATACTTAAGATTTCCACGTCATATTACCTCAAATGATTCTTATGTGTACAATATATATATATATTAAAGTTGTTTTGGATAAATGAATTCGTCAGTGAATTATTGTGCACAAGATTAATTACTGTGAGAACGCCTACATAAAAAGAGTTACAATGTAACATCGTTACATTGGTGTCGAAGTAAAAGTTCCATGTGAACACTGTACAAGAGATTTCAAGAAAGACTTGAAAGAGGTTTCGTGGAAATAAGTATTGGATATTTCCAAAAAAGGAAAGTATTCTTTAAAATAAGAAATAATACCAGCTACAGTATTTGTGAATATTCAAGTTCGTAAGAAGCTGTGAATAAACTTTTGTGGTTCAATGAAAATACAAGAAGATTTCAAAATGGCGACATAAACGGCAGATATCCGCAGTGTATAAAACTGGATCAGACTAGTTGGTTCTACGTCACATTAGACGACAGTACAAGCATACTACACAGTACTGGAATATGGGTCGTGTAGGCTTACTGAATGGTGACACACGGTGAACATATATAGGTCGTGACGTCAACAGGCTTAATGCTAGTTGATTCCAGGAAATATTAGTAATAGTAAACATAACATCGAACCGAGAAGCTATGGACCATGGACTATTCAATGTGTTGGTGTGAATTATAAATAAAGAAACGGAATTCTTATCCATTCATTGTGTGAAGGGTTTGATTATCGCAATTTTGGTTTAATGGAGTGAACTAAATTGTTTAAAAACTACTCAAAAATTGAAATTCTAACCAAGTGACTTTTATTCAAAACGATCGGACCATTTAATATATTTTGTCAATCTGAGGGAGCGTATATATAAAGTATACTAAAGATCCCGTGTGAGGATTCTTTTGTTGTCTCATCTTGTCGAAACTAGATTTCATGGTTTAGACGTGTCACTTATTTGAACTTAACATTTTGAATTCAAGATTTTCCATTTGGACGATTTATAACTTTATCAATATATACATACATTCCTTACCGAATTGCTAGATTCATATTATTCAATCAAACAAAACATGGATCACTACAAGGAATTCACTGCCATAGCTAAAGAGATCGGACTAAAAGGAAAAGAAATGAGAGATTTCATTGAAGAAAAAGTTGCTGAAGAAAAAGAAAATCAAAGAGAAGCTGAAGAAAAAGCAAGAATAGCTGAAGAAAAAGAACAGCGAAGAAAAGCTGAAGAAGAAGAAAAAGCAAGAATTGCTAATGAAGAAGAGAGGCAAAAACTCATAAGTGCAAGAGAACTTGAAAAAATGAAACAAGACACCTTAAAATTACAAATTGAGCTAGAGAGTAGAGGCCACAATCCTGGTGATGAAACAAATAGAAGGTCAGCACCAAGGGATACTATCAAAGTAAGAAAATATGATAGCCAAAAAGAAAAAATGGATGTTTATCTGGATTATTTCGAATCCATAATGGCTATGAAAGGCTATAATGAAGAAGATTGGCCAGCACAACTGATGACTCAATTAACTGGAGAAGCATTTGAAGCTTATAACAGTATAGCCAAAGAAGACAAAAGCATATATAAGAATGTCAAAAAGGCACTTCTATGTCATTTTGGAAAGTCAGAAAATGATTATAGAAGAGAATTTCATGAAATGAGAATCAAGATGGACAAAGATCCACAGATCATAGTACATGAAGCACAAGTCAAACTAACAAAATGGCTGGAACTGACAGCAATAGATACGAGCAATCCAAAGGCCATAATAGACATGGTGTTAATTGACAAGTTTTTAGAAAATGCAACACCAACCCTATTCACATATTTGACTGACAAGAAAGTTCGTACTCAAGCAGAGCTAACAAATGCATTACGAACATTCAAAGACTCTCATCCGAATGTGGAAATGGATAAGAGACAAGACATATTTGCAGCAATACAAATTAAAAGTCAAGAAAAAAGGCAAGGTATGAGAAACCAGAGTCTGCCAAACCAAGGCAACAGACAAACTATTTGTTGGTACTGTAACAAGCCAGGACATATGGCTAAGCAGTGTTACCACAATAAAGGAAAACCAAATAGGGTGTCACCTAATGACAGCTCTATCAGAAAGAAAATAGAAGAAAGATCAAGACAAGATCATTTTGAAAACAAAGGTAGACAAGCATGGAAAGAAAAATATAATCATAATTCCAGACATAGAGATCATGATCAAGATCGACAATCATGGAGAGAAAAATATAATCATAATCCCAGACATAGAGATTATGATCAAGAAAGACAATCATGGAGAGAAAGAAATAATCATAATTCCATAAATAGAGATTATAATGAAAGCAGAAGATCATGGAGAGGCAAATACAATTTTGACTCCAGAAAAAGAAATTATGATCAACAATGGAGAAAGAATGAAAACCAAGACATGAATGATAGAAAAATAATAAAATTAAATCGTGCACAGACAGAAACTAGTGATATTTTAGCCACTATTAAAAATCAAATATATGATAAAAGAAATGAAGACCATAGTAGCAGAGAAAGAGATGGTACTAGTGAATCTGAAACCATTTGTGTGAAATCATCTGAATTAGGAAGAACAATTGGTTGTGTATTAAGCCAAATCAAAAACTTTACAGATAGAGACAATATTTTTCAGATAAAAGTTTCTGACAGTGACTCATCTGTTCCAAATTCTATTGAATTATCTGGAAACAAAAATGACATTTTAAAAGCTAAGCAATTTATTCAAGATGCTGGAATTGAAATTATGAATGAACATAATCGAAGTCATGGTTGGTGAATTATTGAACATTTAACAGTCTGAAGAAACATTCAAAGCCCATCGATTTGAATTCATACTCGTCAATTGAAGAATGACTGTATTGAACTAGGCTATGCTATTAGCCGACTACAAATTTGACATTAAACCTGTGAAGGGAAAGGACAATGTGGTTGCAGATATATTAAGTAGAATGACAATAAATAAAGACACTCTGTGAACTCCTAACTGATAAAACCAGAGACTATTAAAAAGACATTCTGTGAATTACTAAATGATAAAATAAGAAACTGTTTTAACATTAGTCTGTGAATTCCTAAAGGATACAAACAGAGACTGTAATTATATTAATATTTTTATTTGTTGAACAATGGACAAGGAACAGTGTTTGAATTCCATTGGATTATTAGTTAATTTTAATAATATTGAGTGTTTAAATATTTTAGTTACACAAAATTACAGATGTGTTAAAATTTTCAGTTTCCATTTTTGCAGTACAGGTAGACTGTTGCAGTTCTACAGATTTTTTCTCATTATTTCCTATGTTTAGACTGTTGCAGTTCTACAGATTTTTTCTCATTATTTCTTATGTTTAGACTGATGCAGTCCTACAGATTTTTTCTTATTGATTCTATATCCAGAAATTGTATGTAAGAAAATGAATGTTCATTGATGATAAATATTTGAAATTTGAATATAGATATAGATTGATTTCATTTTATGAAGACCAAGAATGTTGTATTTCATAAACATTTTTTTTTGAAGGATGGGGGTGAATGTCACATCTGATTAACATAATTTTGTGACGTAAGGTCACATGTATGGTGTACGCGGGAAGAAAGGAGCATTTCTATTGGTTGAAAGTGTTGGGCGAACAGTTGTGTGTAGACTTCCGACGAGGGAAGGTTGTATCGTGTATACTTAAGATTTCCACGTCATATTACCTCAAATGATTCTTATGTGTACAATATATATATATATTAAAGTTGTTTTGGATAAATGAATTCGTCAGTGAATTATTGTGCACAAGATTAATTACTGTGAGAACGCCTACATAAAAAGAGTTACAAAGTAACATCGTTACAGATGGTGACATTTTGCGACAGTGTGCTGC